>WEKX01021786.1:104539-118257 GCA_013390025.1 Pitta sordida
TAAAATGCATTCTACCCATTGCTCCCAAGTCCTGATGGATGCAGGAGAGCTCGTGTTGGAGGCCTTAGAATGACACGGCGTTACTGGCGACATGAGCAGTGGAATAAACAAACCTTGTACCAGGGACTGTGCGTGTTCCAGCTCTCCAAGGACAGCTCCTCTGTGCCTGGCATTTTGACTCATCTGCTGAAATACAACCACTGTTTTCTGTGTGCAGAGCCTTCCTGTACTGATATGTTGTAGCTGAAGCTTTTGGAGTTAATTGGAAGTTGAAAACAGCCTTTTCTTCCACTCACCCGAATTGGGCACTATCAGCTCGGGGTCTTAATAATGGGACAAGTCCCACATTATGCCAGGTGATGTCTTTTGCAAAATTAAACAAGAACAAAATCAGAAATTTTAGTGGAACTTTACTTGGAGATTCTGTTTCACAGGAAAGCTTGTAGGGTTTGAATTGTGTGGAGGTCACTTGCAGAGTCAATAGCATACATTCAAAACAGTCAATAATACATTTTAAAACACTGAATCTATATGGATGAATGTTCATGATGGAGCTGGTTACTGCTTGGGTAATAAAGATTAAAAAATTACTTTTCATTTTCAGGTTTAAAAAAAAGCTGCTTTTCAAGGCATTACTCAAGAAAAATGAAGGCCTGACGGTTGGCATGTGCCCAGAGTCATGCAAACTGAACTCTACAAAAAATTAAGCCCATTTTAAAGTATTCTCTTGAACTGCTCAGACTCTGAAGTGAGATCTGTGGAAAAAATTCCCTTGATTGATACGGCTTTTCAACTGAGCCCGTGTCAGCTGTGGGAAAAAAACTGGAATTTTTTTGCAATATATTTTTTCAAGCAGAACAGCTTCAGTTACTGGCTTTTCATAAGTTAGTACCCCTCTGTCATTGCTTTGTATCTAATTGCACCTGGTAATGTTGAAACACCCAAGTTCTGAGCCGTGCAGAAGTATTGCTGCAGTGGTACATGGTGCACAGGGAGAAAAATCTTGGCCTTCAGTGGTGTGTGATTCAATAAATCCCCTGATGTATTCCAGGGAAACACTGCTTTAAAACTTCACTCCATTTTACCTATTGATTCATAGATTTTTTTCAAGGGCAGAAGAAGCCTTGAAACAGCATTAGCTCTGATTTCCTCTATGTGGAGGCCCTGAAGTATCATCCACTTGCCTGGCATTGAGCTCAGTGATTTCCCTCACCAAAGTTTATCTTCCATCCTGGCTCTGAGTTTCAGGGGCAGCCCCATCCCCAGTGGGGCTGGAGCTCTGAAATACAATACCAGCTTTATCTCAAATTATCGGTTGTTACCTTTATCTCTAATTTGAACACATTTTAAATTGCAAATGTTGTTGCATCTTAGACTTTCTCCAGCTGACTCAAAGAGCTCTCGTAGCCAGCGTTTCCTTTTTGCAGAAATGGTGTGTACCATGTAATCAGCTCACCTCCTGATCTTCTCTCATAAGCTGAACAGAAAGGAGCTCTCAAATCTCTCTCAGTGAGGAATTTCTATCCAGTCCCAGAATAATTTCAGTTGCTTGTCAATGAACTATGTTGTATTTTTCTGTTTGCTTTTAGAAGGCAAAAAAAAGCGACGTGTGAATAGCATTTTATTACTGATTTAACCGATATCCCATGGAAATAAAAATTGTATCCTTTGTGTTTCAGCTGCACACAAAGAGCCTGGTGTTCAGGCAGTTCTGACATCTGTGTGATTTAGAGACTCCCTTTTTTCCCCCCCAGAAAATGCAGCCTGTGTGTTCTATTTTGAAATACACAATCTGATGTTTGACTGTATAAAAGCCATTTGGTGTGGGTGACTCCCACCAGCTTGGCTCACTCCTACTGGCTGCTCTTCACTGTAATTTGCTGGTATTTCACTTTTCCTGTCACCTGTACATTTTGTTGCCTGGGATTTTTTTTAACGATTTCTAAACCCGGAGATGCCTGGGGAACCACACCCCAATTGTATTATAATTGCTCATTTACAGCTACTTTTGGCGAGCCCCCAATTAGCTGGCTCTCAACGCGTTTTTCATGTGTTTTATTAATATTGAAACATAGAGACAAATCTAATTAAATGTTTACCGTTTAGCCAGTGCTCTGCATTTTAATTAAAGGGTTAGAAAATGGCCTTGCCAGCTGCACAGGTTCTTCCAAAGTCAGCTCTCTGTTTTCCTGGTGCAGGCAATCCAGGCAGTCATTGACCTTACCTGGGTGCAGCTCCGTTTGTCATACTTACCCCTCTCTAGCATGTATGTGGTTGATGTGCATCAGTGCTGGCTCCATTTTTTTCTTGTTTTTTCCTTCCTTCAGTTTCTTTGTTACACTGTCTGTGAATTGCTTTATTCAGATTTAGCTGCCCTGAGAACTCAGAGTTTGCCAGGCTGTGTTCTACTGCAACTTTTCCACGTGCTAGCAGAAGGACTAATAGAGTTTCTAGAAAGATACTCCTTTAAAATATTGCAAGGATGGTAATAATTTGGTAGAAACTTAGACTAATTTAAGGCAATAAGCTCCTTACCTTTCTTTAAAACCAGTGTGGAAGTAAATCAGCCACATGGATATAGGCACTTCCTTTTTGGCATGTGGAGTGTATTCTCACACTGTGTTTCACCAAAAGCATGAGTTGATATTTGCATGGAATTCAATAACTGATAAGCTTTATATTCTCCCTTGGATGTTAATAGCCTGTATTTGGAGTTGCTGGCAAGGGATGTAGGTGAATTTGTGTCCAGCCATTTATTGCAGCTACAGAACGAGGTCTGACAGGTGGCCAGCCCCTTGATTTAATGTTCAGTAGTGACCTTGTAATTCTTCACAGAGAGCAGTAACTCATTTTTTATAGCTGTAGTTGCAGTGCTAGAAAAGGATAGTTTTATTTACACATAGCAACTTCTCCGGAAATTTATACTCAGGCCAAACCGTTAAGTATTTAAATCTGAAGTAATTTTGTGATAGCTTTGGAAAATAAGCACATGGGATCCACCTGCACCACCACTGCTGCTGTCCTGGGGTCTCTCTAGGTTGGTAGACCTGTGTTGTGGTTTAGAGTGAGATTTTTCTCCCTTCCCACCAATTCCAATTAAATTGATCCCTCTCCTCAAAGGTCAGCGAAGAAGAAATATTTATTAACTGAAGTACACAGTTAAGGAACAGCAAGGGGGAAAAAACCCTGTGGGAGTTGGACTAGATGATCCTGTGGGTCCCTTCCAACCTGTGAATCTGTGAGACAATTCCATGTAAATCACGACTTTGTGTAAATCAACCTCCCCAGCTCTCAGTACCGGAACACAGGCAAAATAAACACACTTCGTCCAGTTACTTCTCCAAGGTATTTTGTGTTCTTTCAAAGCACAAGGATTTTGCTCTGCAGAAGGCCACAGTTAACAGCAGTGTATTTATGTATGGTGGCAAAAAGAAAAGGGGGAAGTGACTAATTCATGCTTAAAGCCGCCTTTCAGAATAACTAATGTATCATTTTTGGTGTACATCTAAATTGGAAACTACCTACGGAGAAAATGGCATTGCAAAAAGTGTACCCTGAAGACGTTGGTTATTGCAAAGTTTGTTAAATTACACCCTTTCATTGAGGGTATTTGCTTGAAGTTCAATTAACATTTTAAATGTATGTTTGGAAACCAGCAAACAGGGCTTCAGCAGACAGGTGGTCTCAGCACAGAATGCATTCCCTGCCACTGGTGTCACCGTGGCAAAGCCAGAAGGAGAAGCTGTTCTTTTTGATAAAAAGCCACAAATCCCTATTTTGTGCAAGCTCCTTCTGTGTGGCACACATTTCATGAGCTTACAGCAGTTATGGTTTCATGGATATCTCAGATGGGGGAAAAAAAATTGTATCAGAGCTGAATACAGAGAGCCAGAAAGTTCCACAGCTGTCTTTTGTTCAGCACTCATGGAGGTTGCTTTTCCTTCCATTAAGGCATCTCTACTTGGAATGGAATTTATTTATTTACCTGGAATTGAAAGACAAATACACTTACAGCAAAAATTGATTTTAAAGAATAATTTTTGCCAAGCGTGTGTACCTGAAGATGGAAGAATACATGTGGTAAAATGAACTTGTTTTGTGTTAGAATGGCAAGCTGAACTGCTTGAACTGCCTGTAATGTTTTTCCTCAGCCCAGAACAGTGTGTTTTGAATAAAGGGAATCAGTTTAGCTTTCTAATAAATACCTTCAGCCAGCATTTTCAGAAGGGATTTGTCAATTGGTGTCTGCCCTTGAAACACATCTGAAAGGCAAGCAGACGTGGCATTTAATGGAAATACGAAGCCTCCAACAGTTGAGTTGCTGAATAAAAAGTAAGTAACAGATGCAAACAGGGATAAATAATGCTGTGAGGGACAGAACTCCTTAGCCTGTTCTGGGTACTTACCAAGGTAACTCCTACAAAGGTGGGGATCTTTAGGAGGTGTGGGTACAGAAAGGAGGGCGTTGAGAAAGCCACTTTCTGAAGAACCTATGACATGTGCATCTCTTGGCATTGAAAAGTCTATTCCTTCTTACACAAGTTGCAGGGCGAAAGTCGCCCAACAAGGTTGCCAAGCTGATGTCTGAAAATATCACAAAGTGACACTATTTCTGTAGCTACAGAATTTGAGTGGGGCTCTCCACAGCAGTGTGTGGCAACTGTTGGTAAATGCTTATCTTTTAATGGCAGCCTGTGTGTATATAATGTATTGCTACTACCTGTTTACAAGCAGATCAGTGTGTAAGCAGCAGTATTGCACAAGGGAGGGACTTCCAGGTTAAATGAAAGCATTCCTTTCCATTGTAAGCAGCTTTATCACAAACACCGGTGTTTCTTGAAAGTAGGAAATAAACCCCAAATACTCTGAAGATTTAGAATGGCCTAATTGAATGGTAATTGCCAGATTTGTAGTCAGTAGGTGGGTGGGTGGAATTATCTTTCACAGCAAGCTCCGGTGAGCTGCCTTTGAAGAGCTGCTTAGGGAAAGAGGAAGGGAAAAAAAAGAGTATAAAATCAGCCCCCTAATTGTGTCTGCTGGATCTCGGAGCTGCCATGTGCCTCCCACTCTGTTGAAGCTTCTGTTGTTAGATGTGCACGATGCAAGGCCCAGCTCAGAGTGGGCTTGGCTGGTGCTGCTGCCTGAGGGTGGGTGTATCCCAGGGGGTGGGTGCAGTGTTGGGACTACCCAGCTGGCTTCTCCCAACAGTCTGTTCTTTCCTGCATCAAACACAAAACCACCCAGAGCCTCTGTTACTATTGTCTCTCTATTTTTATAAGGGTTTTGTTCTCAGAACTGTCGCAGATGTTGCTGTCCCATGGGAAGCCACTGGTCTGCTCCAAACCCAGGGCAGCTTGGGGTCTTCTTTCTGATCCATTCCTGATCCATTCCATTTCTGATCCACACCTCGTGCAGGGAAGGGGACTTTGGTGTGGCTTCAAGTGGAGCTCAGTGACTGGAAGGGAAGTTTTCTGTCTGCTAAACAATGTGTATAAAGCAGCAAGGCAAAATAGGAGAGTGTATTTAATGCTCCTGCTGTCCTCTGTATGTCCCTGGGTGTAGGACATCCACATTCTTACCCTGTTGGGCAGATATTCAAAGGAGCTTCACATTTCAATATCTTTCTGGTCCTCTTGTAGGAGCTCATCATTTACTTTCAAAACCTCATAAAAGCCATCATCAGTGAAGTGTTCTGGCACTGAGAACATTTGCAGAGTAAGACACTTAATTCAGGATTTTCACATTATTTTATAAAAATTGCTACTTTTGAAAACAACTTCACACTGAATTCGTTGTATTACACCTCTGTGATAGTATCATAATGTCCACAGCATCACCTCTGAGCAGATCTCTGATAAGTGAAGATTATCCAGGAAATTGCAGTGTGAAATCTGTTTGTATGAGTATTTTTATTGAATATTTGTGTATGGCAAATACTTAACCCAAATATCAGAGTGTAGGCCCAAGCACTGTTTTCCAACAGGCTTCTGTCTTCTAAGTATTGTTTTGTAATAATCAGTTTTGTTTCAAATAGCCAGGGATACATTTGGAATTAGGCATGTTACGATGCTTATTCAAAATTAGCCTAAAACTGGACTCCAGATTTCATGGGAATGGGGAATTCCTTTCTGGTATTTATATCTCATTGAGTCAAAAGCTGCCTAAATCATTAGCACTCCTAAATACACCCAGCCAGACTCTAGGAATACTACATGCCATTAATAAGGAATAAAATGAATTTTAAAAGCCACTTCAATTTCAACTTCTCATTTCCTTTCTTTGAGGTTATTACTTTGTTTGAAAAATGGAAACTGTATGGCCCCCTGTTCTAACTTTATTACCGCTTTGGCTATACTACGGAAACACTATAACGGGACGTTATTTTGACTTACCTGGTGTTGACTGACTCGATCTGTTTGAGGGCGGAGGAGTTGCTATGAAACAAGCACAAGAGCACCCCCAGCCGTGGCACTTAATTGTCGGTGTGTCTTTGAGTTTGTGGAGAGCCTTCTTTGAAAATATCCTTTAGCAGTGCAAGAACTTTTATCCCAGCATTGCACATCGTGTCCAAAAAAGCAACTTCTACCTGCACCCTTCAGTTGTCAGCCAAGTTATCCATCAGGCAGCAAGTCTGCTGCTGCTCCTAAGGACAGATACCTGGCTCAAGATTTATTCCAGGCACTGCTGTGAGTGCCTGTCTGATCAGTGTTCAGTTGACTTACTTGTGGGGTTTGATTTCATATGCTATTCCACCAAACAGAAATACCTGTTCCTGTGAGCCAGAGTGAAAAGTGACAGGGCTGACAGCCAGTGGACAGTGTCCTGGGGCAAGGAAGGATTCTGGTGTCGGCATGAGGCATTGCAGCCGCTGATGCTTAGGTAGGAAATGTAGGCACTGCGAGGTGTCCCCATGAAGAGGGAAATGCTGAGATGAATATAAAGACATAGAAGATACTGGGTTTTTTTATCTGTCTGCTGGAATCTGCAGAGCCTTCCCCTCAGAGATCTGTCTTCTGCTTGCACTCAGATTTCCTCAACAAGAAGGACTTTTCTCTCCTTTTATGAAACACATTAGAAGCACATTCTCTAGGATGTAGGGGAGCAGGGCTCAGTTTTCTACCTTGCATCAAGGCATTCAGATGTGTATCTCTTGTCTCCCACTTCCCTGTGGGAACTGTCCTAGGTTGGTCTGAGTTGGGGTCTTTTCAACTCACAGGTTCACAGGTTTTTCTGTGTTGGAAGGGACCCACAGGATCATCGAGTCCAACTCCCAAGTGAACACCCACCCAGGGATCAGGCCAAAAGTGTGGAACCACGGGCACCACTCCTTCTGTTGAAATTAAGTGATCATCAGGTTAAATACAGAAACAGTCCTAGGTGTGCACTGATGCACAGTTCTGCAGGGATCACTGCCACTGAGCTGTGGGGCAAGAACCCAAGAGTGGTTACATTCTGTGTCCAGCTCTTTCCCTTCAGGGCAGGGGAGCTCCCCGTGTCCTTAGGAGAGCTGTCTTAGGGAGGGATGGCTGCTCTGTGCTTTCCCCTTCCAGAGAATATCCTACAGACGGTTTCTTGGGTTGCTGACCTTGGAGGAGAGAATCTTCATTGCAGAAAGCAAAGAGGAAAGCAAGATGCATAACTCCACATCCTAGGTGAGAGCCAACATACAGATGGTGGGATATCACCCCCTCCTTTCACACAGAGGAAAGGGAAGAGCTACCCCTGTATTTAGCAGAGGCCCAGGGTTGTGATCTGTGTGCTTTGAGGGTGCTCCATGTGAGGGAGGGCGTTTCATTTTGATCCCAGTGTAGATCCATGTGAGGTAGAGACCAGGCTGCTTTGGTGTTCAGGAACAGAGGCTCTGTGTGTGAGGATGGGCTTACAGGAGGGGAGTATAATATTTTAACAATAATGATTACAAGGGAAGATTCCTGAGGGCTTGTTGTTGCTGATGAGCCTGCCAAGAAGCAGGTATGATTTGACCTATCCTTTTAGCCTTCCGGCTGTGTCTCCCCATTTGCTCAGGATCCCTGTGTGCATGTTCAGGAAGGCATTTCATGCTGATTGGAACTAATTCACCATCACAGTGGGGGGAATTCGTTTACATTCCTCTGTGCTAACAGCTATAAGCAGTGATAATTAATAGCTCCTAATTGCTTAATCAGTGTAAATTTTTAGACTGTGTCATATGTGAAGGTTTTTATTTTGTGTGGATGACTAAACCCCCAATTAATGCATCGAGTCATACAGCCTTACCAGTGCTGTCTGTTGCAGGCAGAGAAAAATAACCAGTGTCTTCATTACCCCCCTCAAGTGCCTTTCTGTAGTCATTACTGGGGCCTGAAGACGTTTTTCTGTAGCAGCTGCATTAACATTACAGCAAGCTTCCTATCAGCTTGGAGCTGTCAGTGATAGATATGAATCCACCAGCCCGAGCCCATTCAGTGCTGCTGACATGCTCTTCTTGACTTCCCATTTATTCCTTTACCTCTGGTGGCCAATCTCTCTTCAGATCAAAACTGTTTGCCACCAGGGTATCCAGCAATACTCTGTAATTTCGCAGTCCTCAACAGATGCCTGGTCCCTGTGCACACACACGAGGGTTGTCTCCATCCCACATTACTCAAGGAAATGCATCCCTCTTTGTTATTCAGTTTTCATTTTCTTCAGTGCTGATTCAGTTTTATCTCTGTTCCCTCTCCCTTGTGCTGTCCCTGTATCTCTTTTCGTGCCTGTCTTTCAGGGTGTATCTCTTGGATTGTTTCCATTTCCCAGAGCTGTTTCCCAGGGCAGTTGCTTTTCAGTTGCCCGTGCCTGATTCCCTCTCCGTTTGTGTGCATCTCTTTTGTTATCTACTGAGAAAGATGAGGGGAAGATAGAGGTGTTGAATGGCAGAGTTGGAAGTCCCTGTTGGAAGTGACTTGTTAGCAGGAGTTTGCTTTCACTGTTCCTGGGCCTCAGTGATCCCCAAACACTGGATGCACCCATTAGGAGTGTACTAGAAAACTGACTTTTGGCTGGATGGATCCACAAAAGATGCTTTTCAACAGTGTAAGTGTTCATTTGATGTGAGTTTTAAGTGCTCTGTGAGTTTCCCCTGTAAAGGGATCCTGTTAATATTTGTGCAGGATATCTCTGTTGAGCATGGAGAGTTCTGGGTAGGAGGAAAGATACTGAGAGGAGACAGAAAGGTCAGTGAAAGTGCTGCCATTTACCACAATAAAAGTAACAATATCAGTGCAAGCACAGCTTGTTAAAGAAAAGCCGGAATTTTATCGGACTAATCCTGCGTTGGAAAACTATTTGTTGGTACATCCCAAGGTGAATTCAACTGACATGAGTGAAAGCCACATAGTTTGTTAGCAGGAGAGGAATTGACCCTTAGATTTCTGTATCACATGATGTTTCTGCAGACAAGAAGAGAAAATAAGCACTAGATATTTCTGCAACACATTTTCTTCTTTTACAGAAAGTTTTACTTTCTCTTGTGACATGTGTCTCTCCTTCCGTAAGGGAAAGGAATCCTCAGAAGTGTGAGACTCTGTTAGGTAATTAACTTTTAAATCAATAGGAGAGATCTGAAGGCTAGCACAGGGCAGATAGGAAATGCAAAATGATTTTTACCTAACAAAGAAGTGTGAATGAATGGATGTGTGACAATGGACAAGGACAGGGAAGGCATTACAGCCTGATAAAGGCAGAACAATCCATCACAACAATAATATCTTTAATTCTCTTTAATACTGTGCTGCAGCGTTTGAATTATGTTTTGATTTTGTTATCTATTCATACATAGAGCTAAGGAGTTTAGCTGCTTAGAAAAACAAAATGCAAGTGTGTTTAAACCTTCTGTCCTAGCTAAGCAATGCAGAGAAGAGCTTGGGACTCTTTCCATAGAGTGTAACTGGAATTTCTTAGACCTTCAGGTGGTAGAAACCTCTCAATGGCACCTGCAGCATTTTTGCACGTGTGAATTTTTCGGGTGATGGATGAGTTTATAAGTAGCTTACAGAAGTTAATAAATGATTCCTAGGTGTTTTGATAGTTAATCAATTATTTTAGACCGTAAGATGAGTAAAGAGGCTGCTTCTTACAATGGCTTGTAACCATCTAAGCAGCTTTATTTTGGCTGTGTTTATTTGCACTTCAGTAGCAGCGTGTTGCAGGTATGCTAACATTGATTAAAGATTTATTAACCTGATAGAAACCATCTGTAAATGCAAGCTCTGTGCAAAGTGGTACCATTTCTTCTCTTTTTCTGCTTTCCTTCCCCTACTGAGACAGGTCTGCTTGAGGCAGCTGCCATAGCTGATGGAGAAGCAGCAGTGCTTCTTCCCTGTATAACACTGAGCTTAGGGCTAAGAGGAGGACTTCATTTTTTTTGTCTTGTCAGTAACTTAATCCTTTATGGTTTTGTTGTTCCTGAAATAATAAAGTCAGTCTGGAGTCCAAGGAAAGCCCTTCTCAATTCCCAGGAAAACATGAGGACGAAGTAACCTTGGTCTTTTCCAAGCTAGTGAGCAAACGTTTTTCTCCTGGTGACTTTCCCTGGCTGGGAAAGGCAAAGCATTTTGCAGAAATAAAATTCTGTCTTGGAAATTACAACAACGATGCTCTGCACCAGAGTTCATAATGAAGATCTGTTGCAGTATTTTGGCTGAGGGAAGAAGAGCCCAGGAGAAAAAGCACTGGTTTCTCTGCAATTTACCAAAGCAAAATTAAATCTCTCATTCCAGTGGGTATCTGCCCTTTCTTAACTTAGATTTCATAACAAAACCTGTGAAAATCCACTTTAGTGCTGTGGTGAGTGTCCCCCCCTCTCATGGGTGAGAATGGGGGTTCGATTCCCGCCAGGGAGGCAACGATGTCATTTAAGAGTTAGACTCGATGATCCTTGTGGGTCCCTTCCAACTCAGAATATTCTGTCATTCTGTCTGTCTGTCAAAATTATGGAAGCCTCTAAACTGTCATTGTGGATGCAAAACAATGCTACTATTCAGAAGCAGAAACCTGTTTTGCTGCTGCTGAGCTTTCCAAGGTCCCGCCATTTGCCTTCACGACTTCAAGACATATGTCATCTTTTGATATCAACGACCACAGAGGAAATTGTAGGAAGGAGTTCTACCTCTTTACTCTCTGTTGCATGTGCTGGTTTAAAAGCAAACCTGCGGGAGAAATGAACCCAATTTAAGAGAGATTACAAGTTAGAGTTACAATTTACTAAAAAGATGACAGTAAATACAATTGTACAGAGAAAACTGGTTTTAACCCACAAGGACAAGAACAGCATGGTGCTCATGAGCTCCTGTGCTGAGCACTGTGGGGTCTCCCTGTGGGCAAAGCAGAAGTGCAAATGTGTTCATGCCTCCCTCCTTCCCGGAGGGGAGTTACCACAGCTGAGTCATCGGTGTGGAAAGAAACACTCCCCTGCCTCACAGGATTTGTCCCTTTCCTTATCTCTTGTGGCCTGAGGTGTCAGATGTGCCCTGGGCAGCTGCTACACATGATTCATTATTAACAGTCCCTCAGAAATTACACAGAGGATGTAGAATACACAGTATTGGTTGTACCCATTTAGTGATAAATTAGTCCCAGCCCCTGTAACCAGGACGCTACATTAAAAGAAAAGGAAGAACACTTAGGCAGTTTTATTGGTTGCCATTTCTTTGATCCCTTTCTACCTTATGTTGGAGGGGGTTGGAATATTTGAGACCCAAGGAATAACATGTATAATTTATGTTATGCCACAAATTGTTTATTCCCCCCTCCCCCAATTATGTTGGCTCACTACAGTCTAAAAATCTAAAGGAATATGTACAACAACCAAACCAATCCAGGCACATTATTTGAAGGGAGTTTGGGGTTTATTTTTAATTCTCAGTATATTTGACCTTCCAAAGGACGTGTAACAATGCAATTCAGAGGTGTGCTGCCTACAAGCTCAGCTCCTCGTTGTGTCTGTACAGCTGAGAAAAGTGAAAACAATGAAATAGACACTTGGAGTTCCCAGTGAGAAAAAAAGGAAACTGGCAGCCTTTTCTTGCTTTATTGTTAAATATTTCTATTTAAATGCAAATAATCATCTGACACTGCCAAACAAAGTCATGTACTAGGAATCAGGCATGCAAGTTAAATTTTTTTTTTTAAATGATGTTTTGAAGATGCTGAATTGCTTTTATTTCCAGGAGGAATAAAGGTGGCTGAATAAATTTTTGTTGCGTACTGAGGCTCAGCTCAGCAACCAGGGGCTTCAAGTATGAAGAGTTGTATTTTAAGTGTAGCTTTTACAGAAGTGTGGGTGGATGAACTAAAAACCTGTATCTTCTCAAGCCTCATCTGTTAAAATTCTTCCATTAGTTTGCTGTTTACATCACCTTATTTTTAAACTTCTGTTCTTATAAATCAATGTGTCTATAGTATTTGCTTTCTGTGCAGGGCTCCAGTAGTCTCTTAATAATCATAATAACCATTATTACTGATTAAAGTTGCATTATTCATGCCAGATGGAGTACCCTCCCTGTCAGCCAGAATGAGTTTGCATTATGTAGTTATAGTACACTTGTGATCTAAATAAACAGATGGTAGAATGTGACAGCAAATTATGTGCTGGTGATGTCAGCAACAATGTTTCCCAAGTATAATTGCTTTAAATGAACATGAATGTGACAAGGAGCTGGTGGCTTTAACAAGGTAGTTGGCATATAGTGCTGTAATTACCAGAGAGCATCATCAATAGTGCCAGCAATGCTGGCTTTGAAAATTAGTGACACAAAGTCTGAATTCACCAGACTGTCCCAGTGGGTTTACTGAGCTGTGTAACGTCTCACAGGTATAAGCACACTGCTAGCAGCAGAGCAGTGCTTTCCTTTGGGATCATCCAACCTTAGTTGAGAGACGTTTTTACACTTTCTCCAACACTCTCCCATCAGTGTGTGAGGGAAGTGTTTGATTTAGTGTAATGGAGCAGCATTAACAGCAGCAGCTGTTAATAGACACAATTGAAAGGTAAGCTGCTGGATCAGGTTCAAAGGGGAAATTCACTTAATGGCATCTCAGCAGTATTCAGTGATGAGTAAAAGTTTAATCAAAGACAAGGTTAGGTTCCTGTGGTCAATCTGCAGCAAAAAGAACTGTGCATAGTCTTCAGTAATATTTGTGTTGGGTTTCTTGACTCATCCCTTCAGGTCTGGCTTGGCTGTCTGCACCTCAGGCACAGCCACACCTGGGTTTGGCAGCTCGGACTCAGGGGGCAGTAGGGCAGACTCTCTTCTGGGAGCCTTCGGTGTTCCAGAGGGAGAAGCACCAAGAGCAGGAGTGTGACTGAGCTCTGGCTGTGTTCAGATGGGAGCTGTGGCACGAGGTCTCTGTTCACTCACAGTCCACACTGGTGTGAGACTGTCTGAGTGTTCTCTCCCCTGATGTAAGGTGCAACCAGAGGAGAATCAGAGTATCACAGTATAGATAAGGCTAGATAGGACCTTGAAGATCATCTAGTCCAACCTATAGCCCAACTAATCCAGCATCTACATCTAGATCATATTGCTCAGCACCTCATCGAGCCTCCCCTTAAACATCTCCAGGGTTGGCAACTCAACCACCTCTGTGGGCAACCCATTCCACATCCGGATCACTCATTCAGTGAAAAACCTTTTCCTAATATCAAGCCTATATCAGCTTTTCTGCTTGTTTTCCATTTCCTCTCACAGTGATCAGCATTT
>WEKX01021786.1:118334-128540 GCA_013390025.1 Pitta sordida
TCAGCACCTCATCCAGCCTCCCCTTAAACACCTCCAGGGTTGGCAACTCAACCACCTCACCTCTGTGGGCAACCCATTCCACATCCGGATCACTCATTCAGTGAAAAACCTTTTCCTAATATCAAGCCTATATCAGCTTTTCTGCTTGTTTTCCATTTCCTCTCACAGTGATCAGCATTTTGCCATGACATGAAGATGTAAACTTAACTCCCTCTCCAGTCCAGGCACATTACTAGGTTGTTAATTAAAGGTCATTAATTACTAGGTTGTTTACAAAACCTACCACTGCCAACTCTTCCTCCTCCAGCTATACTTTACAGTGAAGCACCTACAGTTCTTTTCTTGAGGAGCTAAACTTGTCAGCCTGTAGAAAGATGATGCACCACATTCAGCTTCAAGCACCTCCACAGGCAACTAGAGAACCAGCAGCCAGGAAACAAAAATTGTTACGAGATTTGGCTGTCACTGGGGTTGAGGTTGTATAGGGTGTACACAGTGTTGGACATGAAGACTGTACAAGTTTTTGGGGAAGAGGGGTGGCTTTTCATCCAAGGCATTGAGTGTAGCACCCCATAGTTCAGGTGAGATTGGACAGGAGCTGGAGAGTTATAGTAGATCCTTTCCAGCACACCCATCTCCTGTGGAGGAATCAGCAGTTCTTACCTAGGCTGTGGAAAGCAACAAAACAGGACTGGGGGATGAAATTGTTCCTCAGTTCTCCAGGCTTGCTTATCTTTGGTTGGTTGGTTTTTTACAGGCAGTTTCATCCTTGGTAGGGCATAAAAACCTTCCAAAGGCAGGATGGATCTCCATCAGTGGCTGGATGTTAAAGGAGTGAAAGGGAGCCACATTTCTAATCTCTCTCCTTCTGTCTGTCCTGCAGGTGGTCGTTGCCACAAGTCCTGCACGGGGCGATGCTGGGGACCCACAGAGAATCACTGCCAGACCTGTAAGTGTGTAAGCCTGAGAAGCAAAGGACCAGAAAATGATCTAACAAAGATCTTACTTTTTTTATTTTTTTATTATGAAAGGAAACGATAAATTCCAGCTTTGGTATAATTCCAAAATATATGAGGGTTTTTTTCCATTTGTTTTTACCAACAATCTACTTTTTTTTTTCTTTTTCTTCCACTCCCCATGTGAATTATTTTTTTCTTTCCTTCTTTGTGCTTTCTAAGGTTGCTTAAGCCAAGTTGAATTTTGTTTTCACTTCTTGGTATCAGCATGGAGTCCTGCTCTTGAGAATATTGATGGTTATTTTGGAATACACTGAAGTGAATGCTGCAGGAGTAGAAAAAGCTATAAGGCAGATTTTAATGATGATCTGACACTGCAAAGTTCCTGATTCCAAAATACTTTGTTAATTTCAGTGGGAGCTTGGGAATATTAGTTATCTTGCAGAATTGTTCTCTTTAGAATAACTTTAAAATGTATTTGAGTTGTACTGAAAGAGAGAATAATGGGGTTTTTGTGAAGGAAGTAGCAAGTGGAGGATCACTCACAATGTCTGTCTGTCCTCTTGAATTTAAAGAGCATTAAAATGAATAAAAGAGAGAGTTTCTTCCTTGTGTGCTTTCAGCTTCTTCAGATAGGTACTAAAGAACTGGAAGTGCAGTCACAGTATCAGCAGATATAAAAGTGGAGAAAAATGAAAGCTGTCTTTTCCTACGAGTTTTTTTCTTTTTCCCCCCTTGCAAGAGGGTGAAAATGAGTTGTGTGAAAGGGAGTCACTCTTCCTGGGAAATGAAATGCTTGCTGCCAGCTCTCTCAGAGAATGCTGCTCCAGCTTGTGCTTGTTTCCTTGGCTGAGTTGTGGATAGGAGGAAGGGACTGTGACAAATTAACCCCTCTCAAGTGAGCACACTGAGCAACAATCTGAGCTGCTGATGGCTCAGTGTCATCTGCCTCTTTCCCAGGACGTGTTAGGAACACTATGGCCTTTTGTTTTGATTACTTGAAGCAAGAAGTGGGGGGGGACATTAGAAACGGCAAACAGCTCGAGCTTGTTTCATACGGTGATTTATCTGCAAGTATGATTGAAAACCCTTCAGGACAAGTTGTAGGAATAAAGGTGTAACAAGCAAGGTACAGTGATGTTAAGGAGATTCCTTTTTGGTTGAGTTGAGCTGAGGTGTGTCCTTCCTTTGCTGACAGTCTCTGTGCAAGCCTCAGAGAAGGTCACAGGTTCACAGGTTATTCCAAGTTGGAAGGGACCCACAGGACCATCGAGTCCAACTCCCAAGCGAACGCCCAACCCAGGGATCAGGCCCACAACCCTGGAACCACGGGCACCACGCTCCATCCATCCAAGCCTCCCACCATCCAGACCATGTCACTGAGCTCCTCATCCAGTCTGACCTTAAACACCTCCAGGGATGGCGACTCCACCACCTCCCTGGGCAGACCATTCCACTGAGGGATCACTCTCTCTGGGAAAAACCTCTTAGCCTCCTTACATTTGGGAAGCTGAAGTAGATTAAAGGTTATGTGCTGAAGCAGATAATGGAAAAGGACTTAAATCCTAGCTGAACAAATTATTTTGTATCATGGTTAGTACTAATTAACGCTGGTTTTTATCCGTCTCTTGATGAGGGGCCTGTTTGTCCATTAAAAGTAGTAACTTTGTAAGAACCTGCGTAATCCATCCAAATTGAAGTAGATTTATTCAGGCCTTACATTTTTGGCTTATCCAAGAACAGTTTAAATCTTGGCAGTTATGTTGTATAAGGAGTGTATGATCCTGACTCAGGCCTTGGCTTATGGCAAGTCCAAGCGTGGAGCTGCAGAGGTCGACGTGGCAGGATCAGCTCCCGTGGTCTCAGGCTCTCAGATAAGTGAACTGATTTGATGGATTAACGTCGTAATACCAGGGAGAGAAAAACTTATCTGCGGTCCTGTGAAGTTGGAAGCTTAGCAGAGCTGCGTGGAAGGTTTGCTCCAGCAGTGACAGCTCTCCCTCCCTTCACAGTGGCTGCCCTCTCAAATCCAACGAGAGGGGACAGGCTGAGGCACAACCGTGGGTTTAAAATAATAAACTATGGAAAGACATATGCCATCAGAGTTTCAGGGAGATACACAGATCACACGGTTCTGCTTGAAAGAGCCACTCTGCAGCCTTTTATCTTCAAGCCCACTCTGCAGCCTGGGATTGTCAGGGACAGGAGTTGATTTCATATCATATACTTCTCTTTGCCTCCGTGACCTCGCTGCACCTCAGGCAAGCAGCAGGATTGAAGGAAAGAGCTGGAAAAAGGCATTTTCTGACTATATTTTCTCACACTGTGTGAAGAAAAGAGTGTAAGTAGAGTCTCAATACATAAAAATACTTATGTGGGGTTTGCTTTTGCCTCCATTTCTGACTTTAAAAGACATGCCTGGCTTTCAAGCTTGTAAATGTTGTTGTTACATACAAGCTGGAGATAGGATGAACAGATTCATAAACAGTGTACACCTTCACCTCATCACCTTGGGAATGCACATCTCTCAAACATGAGCAGGAAAACACCCCAGCAGTGCTGCATCCCAGTGTCAAACTGTTTTGGTCCTAGAAACAACTCAGAGGTGCAGCTGCATTTTAATAATTTGTTATTTTTTTTTAAAGTCACTGAAGCAAAGTATTCTAATGAGCCCCCCTCCAAAGATGAGATTTAAATTATTTTCCTAAGAAAGGATAAAAAAATGAAAGATCTTAATCCTTGTCTTTCATTTCAAATTACATATGGAAAAAAATCTAAATCCTTTGATTTTTTCATGAATATCATCTACCTAGGTTGCTGCTTATGTTGCCTTCCAGCAATGTCTCTGTGTTTCTGACTCTGTCTAAAACACAACCTGCATCTGACTCTGTTTTAATATCTCTCTAAATGTAACAAGGAAATTCATGTATTTAAGGAGACAATTAATAGGAAATTTTAACTCAGCTGTTCTGTTAGGAAGTTAGAATTTTAGGGCGCTGTTTTACACAGTTAACAATCCATTTTTCTTTCATAATTAAAATAGTAGTAAATGTTAATATGGAGAATTTGAAAGCTAGATAATATTTGTTTCAGAGTCAGGAAAAGGTAATGTGGAAATACTTTGGACAGAATCTATTTTTCAAAGAATATTGTGCACCCATTGAAAAGAATGTCAACTACTTTGAAAAAAATAACAATAAAAATGCTTTTGCAAGTTACTAATCAAATTTTAAAATCTATGCTTAGGCTGTTACTGGTTTTGCTCTTGGTGTCTGTTAAGAGTTTTGGGTGGAAATTGAAACTTTTACAAACTGAATACATTATTAAAATGACAGATTATGTACCTTGTGCAAGAGGAATGTAACTGAAACAAAAGAGGAAAATCTGAATTAAAATATAAGCCCAACTATGGGCACGCAAAAAGACAAATGGACTATAAATCAAACATTAAACATTCAGCAAATGTAAAGTGCTCCATGACTCTCTGTGCGTGCAGGAGTTTGGTTTGAGCATAATTGTATTTCTACAGTGTTTGTGCAGCTGAGGCTGCGGAGGACAAGGGGCCGGTGCAGTAAGTGCCCAATTAGAGCAGCAAAAGGCAAGTGGGAGCCTGGTGGGGCAGACAAAGAGCTTGGATCAATCAGGGTAACCCAGCATCTTTAATTAAACCCCTTGTATTTGGCTAATAACTTTACATGTTCATAATGCTGTTTCATTGATTTCAGTTATTTCCCTTTTTTTTCTTCATGGATCTGTAGTGTCCTGACATAATCAACAATTGAGAGAAAACATAAAGGAGACTGATTATTTGAAAACATGTATGAGGTGCTTATTCCACCCCATCCCCAGCACATCTTATTGCTTTATCTCAGTGAAATACTAGAGATTGAGTTTCCTCCAGAAACCCGTCCCAGTGCTTGGCATATTTTGTGAAGACCTTGGTGTTTGTCATTTGGTCCCTGCCCTGACTGTGACATTTCTGTGCAGAACCCTCTGAATCCTTGGGGTCCCACACAGGGTCATTAGGCATCTGGGCAGGTAGTTGTGGTGATCCTCAAAAAGTCTGATTTGAAACCTGAGGCCTCAGCTGTGACTAGTGGAGGTTCTCCTCACAGTTACATTGGTTGAAGATACGTGTATACCATATAATTGGAAATTTTGGTTAATATTTACCTTTTCATGTTACTTTTTCAGATAGGTCTTGAGTCACAGCTAAAAAAACAATTGACTGCCTTTGGAGGAAAGTATTTTGGGAGAAAAATCATGTTATTATTTTAAACCAATGCAGCTACATATTCTATTTTCACTGGGGTTACCCCATGAAACTGTTTGCAGGAACTTGAACTGGTGAGTGACGTTTATTGATGTCTGAGCAGTCAGGTTGTTTCAGAACTTCAGACAAGACATGGAATTAGCTTACATTTGTTTTGTTTTGGGAAAAAGCCATCATTGCAAACTGTCTTAAATAGGAGAATTGAATATTCTTAAGAGTATTCAGAGCCCACGAAGCTCATCTCTGTCTTGGTTTGTGGAGCCACTGAAAAGGCATGACAGGTCCTCCTTAGAGCTGGACCCTCAATAGCAGTTATAATACAAGTATGGCATGCAATGAACCAGGAGATTAATTTGCTAAGTTGTGGCCTCTTCCTAGAATAAAATGTTGGTCTTCCTGTTGGCATCGTTTGTTTTCCCAGCAAAACAAACAATTAAGGAAGAACAGTGACAAACCTTAGCTGTAATTGTAACTTTTGCTTCAGGAAAATTCAGAATATTCCCTATTCTAAGCAGCGTGGTAGAGGTTCTCATTGAGCTGATGCTTAATCAGAAGCAGAATATGCTTTTTGAAGGCACCCTGCTCAAATATTCTGCTGCCAAGGGGACCATGTTCCTCCAGACTAGCCGTGGTGCAGGAATGCTCTTGGTTGTTGGTTTCTTTTTAAAAAAGGAAACATAGTCTGGAATGAATCATTGTATTTGCTGAAAAAGTTAGGGAATTAAAAAAAAGAAGAAGAAAGACAGTATGTGTAACTTTATACACTGTACAAACCTTATCTGCAGGGAACTTGAATAATTTAGGTAGTTTTGTCTTAACCTAATAGTGTGGAAACTGCTGAAAAGATGTCAGTAAGTTGCTTAAATCCACTGCTGCTGTTGGAGCTCGTTTCCCAGGGAAGTGCTGTTCTGGGCAGCTCAACTCGGAGGAATGTGTAATCCTGCACCTACAGATGTGGGGTGTGAGCACAGGAGAGGCACAAAGTGGGGGATTCACCTCCTCAG
This sequence comes from Pitta sordida, assembly GCA_013390025.1. Classification (NCBI taxonomy): domain Eukaryota; kingdom Metazoa; phylum Chordata; class Aves; order Passeriformes; family Pittidae; genus Pitta; species Pitta sordida. The sequence continues at coordinate 124,568 of WEKX01021786.1, forward strand.
TGTTTGTTTTTGGGGAGAGTTGCCCCAAATTGCACCCAGTGGTACGGGACATGCTGTTGGGTTTCTCTGCACTTTTAGAAGTCTGTCAGGAAACCTCCTCCATGTGGAATCAATGGCTTTATGGAGAGGGTGGACACCTTGGCCCACACCAGTTCTGGTCGAATTAATTAAGTTGCTTGTACTGCTTATCCCCACGAGCAGCTTCACACCAGAACTTCCACGGTTTAAGCAAAACCTTCAGTTGTTGTGGAATGCTTTTAACAGCGTCCTTCCGGAGAATGTGGGAGAATGTGGCTGTGAGTGTTTTAAAACATGAGGGATGTGTGGTAAAAGGGAGTCAGAGTGTTGGGGTGGTGCTTGGAGGCCTGCTCTTTGTCTGAGGTGAATGAAGAGTGTTTGGGTTGTGGGTTGGAATAAAATGAACAACCTCTGCCTTCAGTGCCTCTACACCAAGGCAGAGCTGCCAGAAAAGGAGCCCCTCCATGGAGAAAGGGTACAGCTGGGCCTTGCCTCCTTTTAGGCCAAAGCCTTGCAGTGCCCAGTCCAGTGCAAGTCCTGAGCTGGCAGAGAACAATCCAAAGACACAGAGTAGATGAGGTGGTTGTTCATTCTCATGAGCTGGGACTCTGGTCCCTGTCACCACGGGGTGGTGGTGGCATGCAGCCGCAGGTGCCACTGTTTCACATCTCTGTCCTAATGTTTATCAATACTGCCACCTAAATAAACAAATCCTTTTAATCTGCATCTCAGCCAGTGTTGACAGCAAGTGTCTGCACAGAAATGTCCCTTATTTCTCAAATTAGATTGCACGAGGCACAAAAGCCTTTTCTGTCTGGGGGTTTGCCCCTGGTGTCAGAAGAAAGAATTGCTCCAAAAGCACATGGTTTTATTCTATAGATTATAAACAATCACATCTCTTTGGTTATTTGCATTTCTATGTCCCAAATAAATACTGTGTATAGCAAGAAGCTTTGGCCTTACCTTAAGTATTTCTAGCAAGTAGTGGAGGGAATTTGGATTTGAAAGTACTTATAAAGGAGTTACTGATACATTAGAATTCAGCAAACAGTTGGATGGAATTTTGTATTCTCTTCCATCATGAAAAATGTTTTCATAGAGAAGTAATTAAATGCTTTTAACAAAGTAGATGTTAAAAGTTAATTACACAAGTGTAATATCCCAGCTTTTATCAAAAGACAGCTGACAGCACTGCTTCCGAGCCTTCTCTGGGTGGATAGTTATAGTTAATTGCATCATATTAATTATTTTTTCTGTAAATTAAGATAGAGGCTATATGTGAGTGAGGGGAGGAGGATGCTTCACTCCTTGACCATTCTTTGCACATGACTAAGCCCTGAGGTACAGTGGTACCAGTGATCGGTCAGTAGGTTATAGTTGTTTCCCTGTGAATGAGGGTGGAATTGTGTTATTTAGAAAGGTTGTTTAGAAATGGTGAGTGGTGTTTCCAAGTATTTTCCAAGGTTATTGTGTCTTCTGTTACCCTCTGTCAAACTGATTTCCATCAAGAACAGCATTGGTGGCCCCACTCTGAATTTCAGTCATTTACTCAGCTTTGTGGAGAAAACTCACACGGAGCTGGTGGGCTCTTTTGTTACTTTGGGGGGGAAGGTGAGGAGTGTTTCATGTTATGTTTACAAAAACTAATTATTTGAAAATACATCATATTCCAACTGACTTTCCAATGATAAAAGCGCACGCTTTAAAAATTCTTTCTCCACACTCCTCGAGCAACGTGTATTTCCTACAGAGGGCATGGTGCAGGTTCTGGAGGACATGAGTGCCCATTACCAATGAAGCCGTTGAAGAGCTCTCTGCTTAGCTCTGACTCTGACACGGTGATTTTTCCTCCCTCTGTCTAGTGACGAAGACAGTGTGTGCGGAGCAGTGCGATGGACGGTGCTACGGGCCCTACGTCAGCGACTGCTGCCACCGGGAGTGTGCGGGGGGCTGCTCGGGACCCAAGGACACCGACTGCTTTGTACGTGTCACACTCCTCATTTCCCTTTCCTTTTTGTTTTTTTTTTCTTCCCCCTGGCAGCCACGCTGCAAGTTCTTAATGCTTTTAATCCGTGAAATGCGCGATTTTCTCCCCTTTAATACACGGCACAGACGCTCTCAGATTTTAGCATTTAATATTTTTCGTGTTATATTAACATCACTTATCTCCTTAATATTACCCATTAACAGATTTATGAGATTTGTAAATAAAGATTGGGAAGTATTAATATGCTAATCTCTGTGATTTTTATCTTTTGGTCTCCCTAAATTAACTTTTGGAGGTGGTAGGAAATGCTTTAGACATATTTATCTTTACATTTGAGCATGGGTTTTATTACTGCTATGTGTGCTTTTCATATGGAAGTTAAGAATACAATTTAGCTTCTCTGTGAAAGGTGTTCCCTGTTACTGCCAGATTTAATTTAAATTAAGTTTTTCTACTGCTTCTTCTTGGAGATGGAAAGAAAGGGATTTCCAAAATGCTCTGCCTTAGAATAGAAAGAGGAAATGAGTAACATTTTCCTTAAAGAAACAGACAATTTGAACATACAGGCCTTTAGACAAATTTGTCTTGTTTGTAGTCCATTATTTATAAGTTTTAGCAGCTTCAAAGCCCAACGCTGATCTCAAAAAATGTGAGTAGGTAAAGTGAAGTGGAAAAATGAAGTTATTGTTCCCACACGAGTGTTGAGGAACATCCTGATGGGTTGATGTGTGCCCATTTTCAAGGACAAGTTGTGTGAAACTGCAGCCTGAAAGAAAATGAGTTCGACTCTCTGAATTGCAGCAGTCTTGGAAATATGCTAAAAATCAACTCACATGTTTGTTCTGATCCAGCAGAGAAGCACCCACGGCTTTCTTCTCATTCACTCCTGGCCCCAGAGCAATGTAAAAGAAATTCAGCGGGGGTCTGGCAATTTTCAGGACTAGTCATTACTTGCTTAGACACAGTGGGTGAAAAGTGTAACCCTTTAGGCTATAGACAACTGTTCGCTTTCAGCTCAGACACAGAACTTTGTTTTTTCCTGTGTATTTCCCCGTGCTTTTATTCACAGATTAGCGGCATTTAGCACAAATTGCTAGAAATTTGCATATATTATCGAAGCAATTAAAAACGTATACGGAGTGTTTTGGTAATAAATTAAAACTTGCCATGTCTTCTAGATGAGTTTTTGCTCCAAAGAGTGTTGGTGTGCTTTATGCATCTGCTAAACTATTATCAGAGAATCGTCAAGTACATGACAGAGCACCTTTTAAGTCAACATCTAAGAAATTTGAACCAACAACCTGTTGTAAATGTGATTTTGATAGCTAAAATTCATCCATCCTCCTCCAAATGCTGCCATACAATCATTTCCATGTTCAGTTCTAAAAGCAAGACAGTCATCATTAACTGACTTAACTACAAGCAAACATGCCAAAGCAAAGGTTTAAGGATGTTGTTATCTTGAATTCAAACTAAATCTGAAACTTGAAATGCATAGGAGGGACTCGTTGGGTGCCCAGTGGAACCGAAAAGTGACACAACTTATTGTTTGGGTGGACTTCCCATCCAATTCTGAGTAAAGTAACCAACTCTATTTATCTTTGTATGAAAAAAAAATCTGTTTTCTGTGAAAAACCGACAGGTTTTGTCATAGGCATTTTAAGGAACCAGAAAAGACAGGAGCAGCAGTTTGGCTTAGCCCTGCTCCAGGGCAGTGCTTCATTGTGGATCTTCCTGCTTGTCCCTTTCAGCAGCATATTTTCACAGAATCACAGAATCACAGAATCAGTAAGGTTGGAAAAGACCATAGAGATCATCAAGTCCAACCTATCACCTGTTACCTAATCTAATCTAGTCAAACCTGTTACCTAACCTGTTGCTATCCTACTAACCAACACACCATCCTACCTATAACACACTACCCTAATATCCAAGTCATGCCACCAAGTACATCATCCAACCTTTTCT
>WEKX01021786.1:128604-156775 GCA_013390025.1 Pitta sordida
CGCCCCCCCCCCAGTCCTGCTGCTCCTGCTTGGAATGGAAATAAGGGCTGTTAGTGGAAGCAACAGCTTTTCTCTCAATCCCAGTTCTGGAAGGGTGGGAACAACACGTGTTGGTATTACTTGTTGACTCTTTAAAGATACAAAACCATCTGTCTTTTTTAAAACCCTGTAAAAAGAGTGGAAGGATTCTTTCCTGGACTAACACTTCTGGAAGACGGGTTAGTGGGGCAGCATTATTCAGTATCAGTGGTCACTTAAACTGCTGGAGGGACCCAAGCCAGGCTTTCGTATTCATACAAGTTTGACATTCACGCTATGCTTTGTGAAAATTGCCCCAACAGTTTTTTATAATCTGTGGTTAAAACCACAGACGTGATATGTGGCGATAAGGAATGTCAAAAGCGGTGGGGTTTTTCTATTACTAATTATCAGCCTTGCACGGTCAATTATTTTCCCTGCATACCATTACTTTTTTTTACCCTCTTCATTTGTCAGGGGCCTGTCCTCTGCCAGCTGTGCGTGGCAGAGCTTGAATGCTAAGTGGTTAAAAAGTCCTGTTTTCTTTTCTCAGTGTGTGAATCAAATGACCTTGTTAAACCTGCCACTTAGGGAAATGCCCCCCTCCTGTGCGAGCTCAAAAGAAGTTCGTACCCCTCTTGCTTTCTAATTGGGAATTTCAGTTTTCAGCCGGATGATGGACTCATGCTCTAAGAAATCGGAAGGTTGGACCTCTGAAGGAGTCATTAGCATTTGTTTACACTGGCTATGATAAATAGTTGCTCATTCTTGTCAGTTTTAGAATCTCTTATCCAGTTGTGAATTAGTTGATTGTGAGTAGGAACAGTTATGAAACAAATTACAATGTTGTTTTGTTTTGATAGGAAGTGTTGTAAGAGTCAACTGTTTCAAATTAAGGCGGCTCACTGACCCCCCCTTAATTTGAACAGTCATATATTTGCCAAGATCCCAGCAAGAAATCTAAGTAGCCAAAATGAAGGTTAGAAAAATAGATGCCACGTTCTTCAGTGCTGCAGCAAGTCTGAACAATCAGGATTGTCTCTTAAACCTGAAAACCCCCAAAGCAGCTGTCTGATTTAATGTAATGTTTCTGTCTCCCTCGTTTTGCAGGCCTGTATGAATTTCAACGACAGTGGTGCATGTGTCACACAGTGCCCTCAGACTTTTGTGTACAATCCCACCACCTTCCAGCTGGAGCACAATCACAACGCCAAGTACACCTATGGTGCTTTTTGCGTCAAAAAGTGCCCACGTAAGTGCTGTGTGTGTTACCTCCCTTCTCCTGCAGTGGGGGCAAGTTTCATTTCAGGAGCCTTAAAAACAGGGAGAGAAGCACCATCTCTGAAATCACTCCATACGTGCTTGCTGCCTGTTATAAATCCATCATGTGTTAACTAAAGGCAGTGATGTCCTGGGTTGCTGACACTTTCATGTAGTGATTTTCTTATAGAAAGGGAATTCACTGGTTTTCTGTCTTCGTGACCACTGCTCATTACAGTCATGCTGTGGAACAATGTTCTCAAATTTCAGAATGAACTGTTAAAATACTTAGTGGAATTGCAAAAAGGATATAAATTTCTGTTTCAGAAAAAAATAACAGTCTGGCACCAAATACTTTCATGATACTGCTGACCATTCCTCAACTTGGAATAATGATGGTTTGTCAGAAAGTTACCTTAAATACATTCTGAGGAGTTCTGCCCAACCAGGGATAAACATGTAACACTGACAACAGTGCAGTCTTAAAACTCCAGAGTAAAATTGGAGGGGAAGAAGGATTTAAAAAAAGAATAATCCCATGCGTGTAAAAAACACATGCTTCTGAGATACCAGCCAGATGATGACAAGTGCCATTAAAAATCACAAAGTCATCACTTACACCATCTTTGAATCTGCTGGTTTAGTTAGAAAGAAAAATAAAGGAGACCGTGTTTTTGCTCTCCTTTTCATTCCCACCAAGGTTTACAGTTGTGCATCAATTGTTTTATCCATAAATTACATGTAAGATGAATAGGTGATCTATAATGGAGTTGGACTAGATGATCCTGTGGGTCCCTTCCAACTCAGAATAACCTGTGAACCTGTGAACTAATTCAGGCAAACCCACAACTACGTATTCTTTTCATCTTCAGACAACTTTGTGGTAGATTCCAGCTCTTGTGTCCGGGCATGTCCGAGCTCCAAGATGGAGGTGGAAGAAAATGGCATTAAGATGTGCAAGCCCTGCACTGACATTTGTCCTAAAGGTAGGCAGCAGTCCAGGATAAATTGTCTTGACTGTAGTCCATGCTGTAGCAGAGCAGGGTGTTGTTTTGGCATGAAACACCCTTCATGAGTGCACTGTAGAATATTAACAGCCTTTCATGAAAATTTATTAAGTTGTAATGGTGATAGAGCCAAGCCAATTTCTTTTTACTGGATACAAATGAAGGAGATTTCTCATGTTGGCTTTAGAGAAATCTGAGAGACCTCTTGAGTATATTATTTTAATGACAAGTTTTCCCTGGAGGTGTTGTAGAGTTGCCTTTTTGTCAATCCAAAGGGTGGGCATACAAAAAACCTTGACTTCACTGTATTCAGTATGTCTCATACTTGATACCCAACATTGGGTTTCCATTTATTTCCTCTGTTTTTTTAAAATGTCCCTATTTCCCCAGAATTTTCTACCTCCTTTCTAAATGTCTAAAACACAGACTGGTCCTGGTGCTGTAGAGGAGACTGAAATCTGGGGGTTATTTGCTCTCCCAGACTCCAGTAAGGGAGACTTCCTGCTCCCTTCCTAAGGGCCTTCAGAGCGAAGCACCACCAGCTTTCCCACAGTCCTTAGTGGAAGCCATGTTAATTGTAGTAATTACTACTAATTTGCTACTTAATTGTAGTAAATAACTTTTTTTGTTGTTAGATAGATACTTTTAACACATGTGCAGTGTTCCTTACTCTCTCAGGAGGAAAGTTGTCTGAATGTGGGTGAAGGGTTCTGTTTTAACACCTCTCTGCTGCATGAAATGAAATGAAGATTCGTGTCTGTAAGGCCAACACGTTCTGATTCAGTAATTGTTTTTCCTAGTTCTTCACATAAGCTCCTTGTTTTGGCAGCATGTGATGGCATTGGAACAGGGAGTTTAGTGTCAGCTCAGACGGTGGATTCCAGCAACATTGACAAGTTTATAAACTGTACCAAGATCAATGGCAACCTTATTTTCCTTGTTACTGGGATTCATGGGTAAGTGACAACATGTTAAGGTGTCATGTCAGTGCCAGCTGAAGCCAACTGCATCCACCCCTTACTCTTCTTTTATGGAATAGCAGATCCACAATAAATCAGTTATGAAGGCAACGGTTACCTTGATTCTTAAGATTCAACCTCTAGGAGAAGAAAGGATGAAATAGGTAATTGCATTAAAAAGACTACAATGACTTTTGGTGACTTTATGAGACCCTCAACACCCACAATAATGGCTGATTAGGAAAGGGAAGTTACCTTCCATGAGTTTGTTTTAAATCTTGCATGACCAGCGCTCCAATGTGCAGAATATGGAGGGAGGGAGCCTTGCTTAGTGTAACTTGTCATAACCTACACATCCTACTCTCTATAAAATAGAACAAAGTGTTTTAGCTCTCTGCTTATATGTATATATTAAAAGAAGGGAAGATTTGAGGCTGAATGGCAGTATCAATGTTTCTGCAACAGCTTTTTGTTTCAAATTTCCATTGCATTTTGCAAATGAATAATATAAAAGGGAAATTTAAAAAATGACAGTATCTACACAAGTAGTTTGTTATATAAATATCATGTATTTTCTCTTCAAATTCGACTTCACTTACATTACAAATGTGTTTCTTCCAAGTGAACTGCAGCTTTTGGAAGTCTGAATTTTTAGTGTTTCAGATTGTGGTGACTTAAAGTCTTATCTCTCTGAGGAACTGGAAGTCTTTTTATAGTGACAGAGAATAATTTCAGTGAAAGAATCCAAGTGATTTTTTTTCCGTTTGTTTTTATTGAAAACTCTGCTGTTACAATTGAACCCATCCTAATTTTTTGATCTTGTGGTTCTGTAGTGTGTCTATCTCTTTCCTGGGAACTTGAACTTCTAGTGTATTTGTAAATTTGTAGGACGTAATTTATATAAAAACTATGTATATAAGATTATGAACAGGTGTATATACAAATGTTTATAATTATTTATATATCAGTAAGATAATTATGAACTGGCTGTGAAAGTCAGCTGTGCCTGTTCCATGGAAAAACCCTGGCTCAGCTCATGGTATGGGAGAAGATTGCTGCATTATTCTACAGATGTATAAATTGATAAAACATATCAGGCATTTAGCTGTTCAAGGAATTTAAGTGTATATCTGCATCTTTAGAACTATTTTATCTTGGCATTTGGTGGTGAAATTCAGCAATCTCATGTTTATCACAGACAGGAGTTTCCCTTTTCTGATGCCAATGCATTTTGAAAGCAAAGGTGCTGTGTTTAGTTACGAACTAGGTTTAGAATCTGATTTTGTGTTATTTAGAGCATCACATTACGTGTTTTTAATCTTTCAGAGACCCGTATCATACAATTGCTGCAATCAACCCAGAGAAATTAAATATCTTCCAAACAGTGAGGGAGATAACAGGTAACACACTTTTGATTTCCTATAATCTGAACTAACTTCTCACTTTGCATTTATTTTTTCTTTTTTTAAGCTCATCGGGCTGTAATTTTTATAGAAGTTTAATACAGAACACACACAAAAATACCTTTGGGCACCACAGCTTGATTGTAGCTGGGTAGAGCTTAACAAGTGGTTGGCATTTGATAAATGTTCCCTCCCACATGCTTCACCTCTCAAAAGTTGTGTATTCCAGCAAACCAGTGGAATTAAAACTGGAAGTAAACGCTTAATCTCTCCGTAATTAATGTCAAAAGTAATCTGGCATCTGGCTGTCTTTAATTTACCATTTCTAAGAGCACTAATTAACAGTCAGAGCTCTGCTACTTCAGTGAAATTACCCCAGTGCTTAGCTGTGTGCTGCATTTCAGTCCAGTCCTGAACCAAAGTCATTGGGATGTTCACTCTCTGGAGGTCTGTGGAGCACAAAACAAGTGGTCCGCGTGCTCAGAGAGTGCTCTGGTGATGAACAGTCCTCAACTCAGAAATTAATGCAACTTCTCTCTTTCTCTCTGTAGGAAAGTCTTGTCATCCTTTAACGAATTGTAGTGGAACTCTCGACTTCTGTCCCGAGTCTTTAGTGCATTTTAAAGTGTCTCAAACCAACTCTGTCTTTAGTCTTTATAGCTGAAGTTATTGATGTTCAGGTGTTCTCCTTTTCCTCCTTCAGGGTACTTGAACATCCAGTCCTGGCCTGAGAACATGACAGATTTCAGGGTGTTCTCTAACTTGGTGACCATCGGTGGGAGAGCTCTCTATAGGTAAAGTATTTAATCTCTTGAAATCATTTTTTGTTAATATTCAATGATTCTTTGTTCAGTAGCACAGAATGCAGCATCCTTTGGGAAGGATGTAATAAATTGATCTATTTTTTTTACTCTGTTTCCAGAGTGTTCATTACCAGTTGCTATATATATATATATATATATATATAATGGGGAATACCTTCTGAACATAATTACTAAAAATAAAAAAAGAGGCTTTTTTAATGGCTATAGCTATTCACTCATTGTCTGGAACTTACATTTATTTTATGGTTTAAAACACCTTGTGAACAAAGAGAATTTAAAAGACATGAATGGCAGAACTTTGCCCATGATTAGAAGTTTATATGGTTGCAGCTGGAAGTGCAGGCTCGTGCACCCAATGAACAACATGGTTTTAAGAAGAGATAAAAGATAAATACACTAAAATCACTGTAAAAAGTGCCCTTTTTAAAGAGATGTTTCAAAGCAGCAATTTTTATCAGGAACAGCTGGGAAACAATTACAACCATTAAAACACAATAACTTAAAGAATGACCAGAAACTGGATATTGTCGGTACTAATCTTGAGTTATAAAATATGTGCAGTCATTTCCATGTTACACAATCATTTAGTGTTCCTTTGATGAAGAAAAGTGATAACCACACATTATAACAGAAGAAAAATGAAATGTAGAAAGTGGGCTGTAAAAATTGTCTTGAAAATAATAATAATATCTTCTGATATTACTTTAAATGACATTAATTTGGTGCCTGCCAGAAGATGTTTTAAAGCATTTTCCTTGACTTTGTCAGTTTTTCCTCAGCCGATAAATGATCACAGTGTAAATGCTGTTGAAAAAAAAATAATCTGACTTTTATTTGGTTTTCTGAACAGCACATTATCTGAAAAAAACTGTTAATGGATGAAATGGAACTAGATGAGGAGTTCTGATGGCCTGCTTGGCCTAGTGCTGCGAGCATCACAGCTTGAAATATCTCAATTCTTACAGGGCTCATCATCTTCTAGGCAGGAAAACTGAAGGTTGACTCATAAAATCTTTGTGTCACCTGAAAATAAAAGTTTTCTGACCAACTCTCAGGTTTCTCCTAAAGATCACCTTGACACTGAGAACTAATTGTAGTAGGAAATTCCCAACCAGCTCCAGTAATTTCTGTCTTCTGGAGCTAATTCCTGTCCTGTTCTCTTCACAGTGGCCTTTCCTTACTCATCCTCAAGCAACAAGGCATTACCTCCCTGCAGTTTCAATCCTTGAAGCAAATCAGTGCTGGCAACATCTACATAACAGACAACAGCAATCTGTGCTACTACCACACCGTCAACTGGACCAGCCTCTTCAGCACACCCAGCCAGAAGACAGTGATCCATCGGAATAAGAGGGCAGAGAACTGCAGTAAGCACATCACCTTCTCTGGGGGGAAAGGGATGTGACCACCCCACAGGTTATAGGGCAGTGGAGGGGGCAGAAACTCAGCTGATGTCTTTTGGAGCTCCAGAAAAATCACTTTTGGGACTGATTTTGATCACTGAGTTCCACCTTTTTGTATTTGACCTACCGGATAAAGAATAATACTTTTAATTGTGCCTAATTATCTTTCAGAAAAGCTTACGTGCCAGTACCCAGACTGAGATCATAGTGCTGAAAAGCCAAAGAAAGCTCTGTAGTGGATGAAAATAGTTGGTTATACAGAAATCAGGCAGCAAATTGCATTAATACAAGCATATTGTACCAGCAATACAGCTCATTTTAAGCATCTGTTAGTCTGCTAGCAAGAGAGGAGATTCATTAAATTGCTGAGTGTTTAAGTTATATTTCTAAGGTTTGTGCTTTGACCTGCCAAAATGGTTTTTTGAGGTTTTTTTCACACTGTGGTCCTACTTTTAACTTCATCTTTTAGTTATTTTTGGTAGGGGAGGTTGTTTGGTTGGGGCTTCTTCTTTTTGTTTTCTCTCCCCTGCCTTTCAAGAATTATTGTGATCTGCTTTGAGTTTGGGACTGCCCTCATCAGTGTACGCAAGGATACTTTCAGTGTTGGGTGAAACACAACTATAGCTTTGTCACTGCTGCTCAGTTCCTTTTCTAATCTCTTCTCCCTTGTAAGAGCTGCAAGAAACAAAGTCTTGCTTGCTAGATCTGTGGGTTTTTTAATGGGGGTATTATTATTAATAATAATCTTACTAACAGGGTGTTTCTTTGGATGCAAGTTTAAAAAGTGAAGGTTAAAAATGCCACTTGCTTTCTTTGTAGACAGTGTAATTATGATCAAAGAAGGCTCTATTTTCAATATACCCAACTTTATCTTGTTCTGAATTAGCTTCATTTGCTCAATGTGAATGAGCTTTGTAGCATTGTCTTCATGACTCCTGTTCTTTTGTTTCTTGTTCTTTCCATCTCAGGCTTTTTCTTCATTTTGAGTTGTTCTGAGGTTGAAGGCTATTAAACGTTGAATAAGGTCAGCCTTGCAAGGGAAAAACATCCATTTTCTGGAACATTCAAACTCCTTCAACATTTGGAAGGAAGCTCTTGGCTGGACGAGGTGCTGAATGATATGATCTAGATGTTAGGTTTAGTTGGATTATAGGTTGGACTAGATGGTCTTCAAGGTCTTTTCCAACCTTGTCAATACTGTGACACTGTGATATAATAATAACTCCTCTTTGGTTTAAACTGTCTGTGCTGTACTATGTGTTAAAAGCCAAGTGGAAAATCACTCAAAGGTAAACTTTGTGAGGTGCTTTTTCCTTCATGGAATAACGTCCCTGTTTTTTCACTGGTTTGGAGAGCCTGGGGACACAGCTGAACACAGTAGTCGGGAAGATATTCCCACATTAGTTGTCAGGACTCCTTTGTCAAACACCTCTTTGTGCTTTCCTGGGATCATTGTTTGAGTCCCTTTGAAGCTGCAGCAGCTACTGAAACATTGGCTTCCAGGATTAATGGAAACTTGGATGTGCTGTCTCACAGCTCTGACACTGTGTGTCTTGTCACTAGATTTGCACACATAGGGGAAAGGTAAACTTTATTTTACTCCCAGCTTCTTGAGGATTTGTTGTATTAGAGACTCATCATTTTTCGGGAGGAAAAGTACTCCTAAAGGTGTTTTCGGAGATTTGACACCATGAGAATCTTAATGGGGAAAACAAATCTCATTAATTTCATTTTAAGAATGCAAACTACAGTACCAAGGGCCTAGTTTTAAAAGTGGACTTTAACTGTGTTCATTAAATGGACTGTGTCTTCTCTTAAACACCTCCAGGGATGGAGACTCCACCACCTCCCTGGGCAGACCATTCCACTGAGAGATCACTCTCTCTGGGAAAAACCTATTCCTAACATCCAGTCTAAAATGCAGGAAAAAAGTGTTCTTTTATACAAAGTTATTTAAACAATTCTTTCAGTATTAGTGAAATAATTTTATTTAGTGAAATAATTCTTTCAGTTTTGGTTTTTCTTGCACCTTCAGTGCAAGGTAAAACCTTTCTAGGCAAAGGTTGTTATAAATGTGATTGTTATTAATTATATCCATTTAGCCGCCAATTAACCATTTGAATAAATTATTACATTTGTTAACAGGCATGATGCAAAGCTCATTGAAGTCTGCAGGAGTTTTTCTGTTGACTTTATGGAGCTTTGGATCTGTCCCAGAGGTGTATAGCCAAATAATATAATAATATAATTAAAGAAGAGGATGGGTTTTTATAAGTTTTCAAAGCAACCACTCCCTTCTTGCCAAGATTCATTTATGAAAACATTTCTAAGACTTAGAAATAAACAGAAATAAATAGTGATTTTTTTTCCCTGTTGCTTTTTCACAGACTACAGACACTGTGTTGGCTAGATTTCAATAGGGTAATCATGTTTTCCTTTATTGAAAAGCTTCCTTTTTATTTGCATAAAGTTACTCAGTGTATTTTCTGAGCTGTCTTGTAACAGTGTCACTTGCTGTTTGAAGGGATATTTCAGTGCAACCCTGTGTGTGTGTAAATAAATCCTGATTAATCTCAGGAGTCTGACAGCCGAGAACAATAAAGATAAAAGAAATGACTCGCAGTAAATCAAAATATAAGGTTACAAAAAAACTGAGAAATCAAATATGGAACTGCCTTTATGTGCTGAGTGGGGAAAACACAATCAGAAGAATTACCAATATTCTTAAAACTGAAAATGAGAACAAAGGGATCTCCAGACCAGGAGAACTGACTGACAAATATATGAAATATCTGTAGGTGAAATAGGGAACTGTGGCCTGTAGTGCAGCATTTACTGATGCAAAGTTTTTGCCTAATTCCTTTGATTTCTGTGAAGTTCAGTCAGCAGCAACATCATGGAACTACTGGCATCTGATGGTTGTCATAAAAATGTCTTTACACTTACAAGAAATTAGTGTCTATCTGTGGTAATTAATGCACTTTAAAGGTTATTAAATAACCCCTTGGAATGACTCCTAAATTTAATTATTTTATATTTGGCTGTACCTGCATTGAGCTTGGAGGCAAAAGGAAAGTGAAAAAGGGACTTCTGAATACCTTTGGGATGTTGGATCTATGTGATATAAAAACAAACAAACAAAAAAGAATTAAATTCAAGCCTTGATGGAATGTTTGCAGACTTTTGAAAGTAGGGTTGTTTTTTCTCCCTGTCACCCAGCAATGCTGCTGTACTGAGAGAAGTGTAGGAAAACAGTTCATGAAGAACCACTGTCTTTTTATTTCATATAAACCTGCAAAAATATTCTCTGTTGATTTTGCTATTTCCCATCTTTAGATGTGTATTCAATGTGAGTGTTTGTTACCAACTGTTCATCTTCCTGCTACACCATTGATTGGGACTATTGAAATTCCACTGTCCCACCTACTTTTACATTTTATTTGACACTTCTCTTAAGTTGTTTCCAATGGTTTAAAAACCAAACAAGGGACTAGATCGTTGCCAGCTCTGATATTTCAGATCTTTGCTGGTTTTAATTTTCTCAGCCCAGTATGTAATCCACTTGAGTAAAACATTTCTTTGTGGAAAAGTGAATTCAGATTTAGAGATCTCTCCTTCCTTGTGCCAGGATTTGGCTGATAATATCGATGAAGTTTCTTCAACAAACTTCTTCTGGAGGGACAACACGTTTCCTTGTGCACTTTGCTCATTTCCTCCATCTGTTGTTGTAATCTGTTTATTCACATAGAGAAGGACTTATATAAAATAAAAACACAGTTCACAGGTTCACAGGTTATTCCGAGTTGGAAGGGACCCACGAAGATCATCTGGTCCTTACCTTCTTTGAAATAAACTTTCCCTCTCGTGCATTGCTCAGTGTTTATTTTGGTGTGGCTTTGGGAGTATTAATATAAAGACTCTGTGGCTCCTTTGGTGATTTTGTAATAAGTGATTTAAAAATCACAATAATGGTGACTTTCCTTCAATTTTTCCCCCCACCATCCATAAGTTTTATTTCAAGGAAATCTCAATTCACAAGTAGAGTTTTATATTTTAGTTTAATAGATCTTCTGTGGGGTTTGGACAATTGATTTTTCAAATCCTTAACATTTTTGGCATTTACTATGTCCAGTGTCAGGGAATTCTGCAGGTTGATCTATACTTTCTATGGAGAAAAATTTCAGTTTTGAACCCTATTGGATTCCTGTCTCTTTGAATGTTCATGAGGGACTTGGAAGGAGTGAAATTGTTTCATGCTCACTTACCTCCTTTTTGTCATTCAGGGTTTTATAGGCCTTTATCGTGTCCTTTCTCACCCAACTCTAAGGTTGCTAATCTGTTTATTCCTGGTAGAAAGGCTCTTCTCTGCTTTTGATCATCCTTGCAGCACTCTCCTAAATCCTTTTCTCACTCTATTTTTTTCTGGAAAAGAGCAAACCAGAAGTGTCTGCAATATTCCAGCTGTGAGTGCACAGTGTTTCTGTGCTGGTATAATGGTAATTCTCTGGTTCTTTTCCATTCCCTTTCTAAAACATGTGAACATTCGGTTTACTTTTCCCAGTATGGTGGAATGCTGATGGCACGTTTGCACAGGTTCACAGGTTATTCTGAGCTAGAAGGGACCCACAGGATCATCGAGTCCAACTCCCAAGCGAACGCCCACCCAGGGATCAGCCCCACAACCCTGGAACCACGGGCACCACNTCCTCCCCCAGCTGATAACGGTGCATGGGGTTGTTATGTCCAAAGTGAAGAACGCAGCACTTAGACTTGTTAAATCTCAATAGTATTGCAGTCTACCCATTTCTCTGGCCTGTCAAGGTCCCTCTGAAGGGCCCTTCTACCCTCTGGCAGTTCGACATTTGCCCCCAGCTTGGTATCATCTGCAAACTTGCTGATGATGGACTCAATTTCCTCGTCCATATCATCAATAAAGATGTTGAACAGTGCCGGGCCCAACACTGACCCCTGTGGGACTCCACTAGTGACTGGCTGCCAGCTGGATGTGGCACCATTCACCAACACTCTCTGAGCTCGTCCATCCAACCAATTCCTAACCCAACCTAAAATGCTTCTGTCCAGTCCATGCTCTAAGATTTTCTCCTGAGGCTTTGGATTTCGGAGGGCTGTATGTATTAATGACATCATCATCTCTCTCTGCAGCTGCTGATGGAATGGTGTGTAATGAGTTATGCTCCAGTGATGGATGCTGGGGGCCAGGGCCAGACCAGTGTCTCTCCTGCAAGCGCTTCATCAGGGGAAGGACCTGCATAGACTCCTGCAATCTCTATGATGGGTAAGAATATTCCCCCTTCCACTGTGCCTTGGAGTTGCTGATTATGTTGTTCAGGACTTCAATAAGTTATTTTGGGTTGATATTAATCAATACCTGGCTCCATTTCTGATATGACTGATTTTGAGTGACATATATTGTGGGATAAGATTTAAGGGTTTCTAAATCTAAACTTGTGTTGAAAGCTTTTCTTAATATTCTGCTGACTAAAATTTTCGTTCCACATAAAAAGTTTTTTGCATTTCTGGTGATGCGAACAATTTGACTTACAAAAAACCCTCACCATTTAACCTCACTTGAATTCTGACTCCCCTATTCAGAATCATACAATTTTATTCTTTCAGATGAGTTAGATGCAGGTGTGTGATAAAGAAAATCTCTGAACAAGTACCTCAAAGTAGCAAAACTTACTCTCTTATTCCTAATGCCCTGCACAATTGTACATAAAAATATAAATAATAAAATCTAACATGAGTTATTCCCCCTTTTCCTTCTGCTGCTTATGCTGGGGGAATGCCTACAGCCAAGGTGACTGAATCTGCCTTATGATATACAAATAAAACCAAACTGCCTGTGTTAGCTGAAGCAGCAGAAATTCATGATTAGGCTGTGGAGGGAAATGGATTGAATTTCCCTTCCTGTGTATCAGTAGAGCAAGGTCCCACACACTTCTTTTAAAGTCAAGATAAAAAACCTTACAATATTTAAATTCTCCTCTTTAGCTCGAACTGTTAATTGAAAGGAACCCTGTGGTTTCATTCTCCGTTTTTTCCTGCCTTGGATGCCAACTAACATGACTGTTAAGGAAAGAGCACTGAGTGAACCCTCCATGTATGTTCTTCTATCTGGAGAACACATACAAAAAATTGTAGGTGATTAATGCAACAAGATGGGATCCATCTGCAAAGCTTCAGTTGAGCCAGTTAGAAAGATTGTCTGTCCTCTGTGGGAGAGAAAAACCTTGTTCAGCTGTTAATTCATCCCAGCCTAGAAGAATCACAGAATATTCTGAGTTGGAAGGGACCCACAAGGATCATCGAGTCCAACTCTTAACACTGTCTCCCTGGTGGGAATTGAACCCGGGTCTCCCACACGCCAGGTGGGGAAGGTGGGATGAATTTTATTGAGAAACTGGAGGTTTGTGGTGAGGGGTAACTGGCAGCTGAAATGTTTGAAGGAAGAAGTCAGACCTGCCCTCCCTCCCTTTTAAGTGGTTAATAAAATAAAAAAAGTCCCTTGTGTGATAGTTTCATGTGGATACATGAAATAAATGACATTTTACAGCTTCAGACCTCAGTCTAGAATTGTTGTTGAAAACATTACAAGTCTTTTGGAGAACGGGCTTTGAAACAAGGGTATTTCATCAGTACTCACATGTAACAAATAGCTTCCTGAATCTGAGCCATGAGTGACAATTCTGTGGATTGAAATCGAGAAACGAGCTTTTTCTTCTTGTTAATAATAAAGTCTGTATTTCTTAAGGAAAGGGTGGGGGGAAAGACCACTATGATTTTATACAGGTGAACAAGATGTCATCTGCTTCACCTGGCTGTGAGGGAGGGGCTGATGGGTCCTGTCCCCAGCTGGTGTGGAGTCATTGGTTTCAGCTGGCACAGCATGCCATCCTCAGGACACCTGAACTCAATCCCCTCAGGGGAAGAGCAGATATTTTACCTGGGTTGGAGCCTCAAGTTGGTTTGCTCCTGACCTGCCTGCGAAATGTTTTCCTAGGGAATTCCGAGAGTTTGCCAATGGTTCTGTGTGTGTAGAGTGTGATCCCCAGTGTGAAAAGATGGAAGAAAACATGATCACGTGCTATGGACCGGTAAGAACAAGATTTGTTGTGCTTCAGGGTAACTTGTAGAAGTGTCCTAAAGCACAGGCATTTTCAGCTCACAGCCTTTAAAGCAGCTTTTTCAAATTAGTCTTAAGAAAAGCAGGAAATATGTATAGGGAAAGATGTCTGATCGTGTTAAATTGGTGTTCAGAATAAGCTTCCCTGGATCAGCCTCCTTAAGAAAGTGATTTAAAAAGTGATTTTTTCCCTCAGTTGTTTTAATGCTTTACAGATGGACAAAATTTTTACAGATAGAAGGTATGCAGTTGTGATTTGAGTGCTCTCTTTTATCCCTGTTTTTGTCCTTTTTACTTAGTTCTGTCCTGTTCAAACTACAACTTCAGTGGAGTCCTTCATTTTTTCCTCAAAACAAAAAGTGTAGGAATCAGTCTCTCAATTTGAACAGTATGCTAGGGAGTTTTTGATACTTAGATTACCCTTTAAGTTGTTTGGATAGATAATATTTTTCATGCGTCCTAAATTAATATTAACTGTGTCTCCCACCTTTATAATGGCCAGTAAGTGTTTCAAAGAGCCTTTCTCATTTGTAACATAGAAGTTGTTTCTTTTGTTTAGCTTTTTGTTAATGGCCAAGATTAGAAGTCACATAATAGCATTCAGGATTATCTGTTCCAAGATTAAAAATCACTCCTAGGAAGGAGTTGTATTTTAGCATCTTGATCATTGAGAAAACTTAACCCATAGTTAATTTCCTTTTTTTTGTGACTTACTGAATGAAAAATGCACTATCATTTTTGTTACAATACTGTGTTTTCTACAATATATCTGTAGAGTAAGAGGCTAATGTTTCAAGTGTTCAATCCAGAATCAGTTAATGGCCAAAAGTACCAATTGCCCCTTAACAGAGACTAGACCCTGTAATTCCCTGTTCAGTGGGAAGAGATGCTGTCACAGTTGTCGCTGAGTGTGTTGCAATTCCAGTGCAGCAGGAAAAGATGCAGGAACTTGAATGCACTGAATTTCTTTCTTCCACACTCTCCAGGGTCCTGACCACTGCACAAAGTGTTTCCATTTTAAGGATGGTCCAAATTGTGTTGAAAAATGTCCCGATGGCTTGCAGGGGGCCAACAGCTTCATTTTCAAGTACGCCGATGAGGACCGTGAGTGCCATCCCTGTCATCCAAACTGCACTCAGGGGTAAGTGCAACTTCTGTGCTGTGAGCCCAGCCTGTTTACTGTTCCAGGTTCTAGTCATTGTACAGGACTTTGTACAGGAGTCTGGGCATCAGTTTCTCAGGTCCTAAGTGCTCTGAATAATTTGTTATATTTGGAATGATACAGTCTGTGTATCTAATCAGAATTAAGAATCTGTGCAGCCAAATAATAGTAGTGACATACACACCTACATTTTTGCACCAACCACATAAATTGTGAATGCCTTTTCCATGGGATATTTGGTGTTGTCCAGCATACAAAGAAAGGGAGAAGCAGCCAGGGGGAAATTGAGAAAATACCAGCCAGTGAAATAATCTTCAACAAGAGGCTCTTATTGTTTATCAGCTAGAATTAAACCAGTAAATTATTCAATGCAATCTTGATGTCAACAGCTGTTGCCATTCAGAATGAGACCTTTTGCTGGTTTTGCAAATCTAATTCCAATAGAGCCATTAGGGAAATGAAAGGGAGATCTCACAGAGACAACCAGGATCTGTTACAGATTTGTCTTCCTCTCAGATCCTCTTAATCAGTTCTGCAACAAAAAAAAAATGCTGCTACTGTGGGAGAAGAGTGTAAGAAGAAATGATATGAAAAGATGGAGCTTCAGGAGCTCTGGTCCTGGCTTTTCAGAGGTGAAAGAAGTGCTAATTCTCATCTAACCCTTCAAACCCAGCTATGTGTGCTGGATTTACTGTCTACCCAGCATAAGAAGGGCCTTGCAGCTCTGCTGGCCTCCAGGAAGCAACACTTTGTCCCATTCCTGTTTTCCGATGAGTTTTAGCTGACCCAGCTATTTCTAGTGTTTGTGGCATGGGTGTAGTTCTAGACCAGGAAGGTTCCACAGGTTATTCTGAGTTGGGAGGGACCCACAGGATCATCTAGTCCGACTCCCAAGGAGAATATTTTCCATGCTATTCCATTTCTCTATATGCATCTATATTTAAGTGTTTGTTTTCTCTCTCCTTGGATAGAACAGGATCAAGAAGGGAAGCATTTATGTCTTGTGCTGAAAATCACAGAATCACAGAATACTATGAGTTGGAAGGGACCCACAAGGATCATCTAGTCCAACTCACCATCTAACACCCGTACAGAGACCGAGAGCACATCGCAGAGCATAACAGCAACCTAGATCCCTCACAGTCTGACATTCTAGTTCCTAAACAAAATAGAAAAGGCATTAGGCAATTGTAACTGTCCTTGCCAGTATTCCACTGGCAACCCTTAGTGACACAGGGTTCTTTTATGCTGAGTTATGTTGCCATTTAATCCTTAGATGTTCAGTTTTTTCTTTTTATTTTCTCCTTCCGATGAGGTGAAAGAATGTCTCATTTAGCATCATGTGCCAATTCCCAGAGACAGGACAAGTGAAAGGGCCAAGGTCTCTCCCTGATTGTGTATGACAAGGTGTGGCAGATAAGGATCTATTCCTTTTTCCTACGTCTAATACTGCTCCTCATAGAAGTCATCATCTTCTTTATTACACAGTTAATGTGTCTATTCTTAGGTCTTTTAGTACCCCTCATAAAAACAACATCCTCCGCCTTCAAGTCAGGGTAAGCATAGCTGATCTTTTTTGAAGTGTTCCTAAAGATTTTGTGACGTGATAATTTTACAGAATCACAGAATTAACCAGGTTGGAAAAGACCTTTGAGATCATCATGTCCAACCTCTGACCCAACACCATCTCAACTAAACCACGGCACTAAGTGCCACATTCAGTGTCTTTTTAAACACTTCCAGGGACAGTGACTGCAGCACCTCCCTGGGCAGCCCATTCCAATGGCCAATCACTCTTTCTGTGAAGGATTTTTTTCTTCATGTCCAGCCTAAGCTTCTCCTGGTGCAGCTTGAGACTGTTCTCTCCTTCTGTCACTGGTGGCCTGGGAGAAGAGACTGACCCCCATCTGTCACAGAGTTGTAGAGAGTGACAAGGTCGTCCCTGAGCCTCCTCTTCTTGAGGCTAAACCACCCCAGCTCCCTCAGCTGCTCTTCACAGGGCTTTTGCTCCAGTCCCTTCATCATCGGTGTTGCCCTTCTCTGGACACTTTCAAGCATCTCAACATCTTTCTTAAACTGAGGGGCCCAGAACTGGACACAGCACTCGAGGTGTGGCCTCACCAGGGCTGAGTACAGGGGAAGAATCGCTTCCCTGTTCCTGCTGGCCACACTATTCCTGATCCAGGCCAGGATGTCACTGACCTTCTTGGCCACCTGGGCACACTCTGGCTCCTGTTCAGTTTCCCACCCCAAGGGACCTCCAGGTCCCTTTGTGCCTGGCTGCTCTCCCCAGCCTACAGCTCTTCATGAGGTTGTTGTGTCCAAAGTGCAGGACTCGCACTTAGACTTGCTAAATCTCCTGCTGTTGGATTCTGCCCATCTCTCCAGCCTGTCAATTAATGAAGCTGTTAATGGCTGTCCAAGATGTTCAAGGTTTATGGGTTGTCTGTCGTCTTGCTGCAGAGAGAAGAGAAAACAGTTAATCTCTCTTGATTTCTCCTTCAATGCTGACTTCTCTAGTTTCATTCCTTCAGATATTAATGTTTAAATTCCCCTCAGTCATGATTCTTCAGTGAAATAGGTTGTGGTGGGAACGCATCTTGACATTTGGCTCATAACTGAAAAGTAGAGAGAAATGGTACTTCTACATCGTTTATCATGTCTGTTCTCCTTGCTGGCAGACCAAGTGCTAGAATGAACCCAGTGCCCTCTCAGAACAGTTTGAACACCCATCAAAAGGCATTGAGCTGCTGCAGAGCTCCCAGTGTGGTGTTATCTCATTCTTTCAGTACTGCTCTGTGAGAGTCAGGCTGCTTGATCAAATGGGCTGTTCTCATCTGTTGTTTTTCATCCTCCCCACCAGTTGTCACCAAGGAAAATATCTGTCCGTCCTCTGTTCCCTGTGGGTGTTCTGCCACAATTTCCATCATGGCACTCACAGAGGCTTTCTTTACAGCCTGGAGGGGGAGATTTGATAGCATCATTCTTGTCCCTTGTTCAAGTGTAATGACTGCTTCTATTAATAGGTGTGTAATTACCCAGCCCTATTAATGATCTTGCATTGACCAAGAGAACTGTCAAACGGTGGCTTCCTTGGATGCAGCCGTGGTGCTTTTGGCCTTGCAATCCTGTGATAACTATTGGCCACTTGGAGCCAGTTTGGAGCAGATCTGAGGCAGGTGGGGTGGTTATCCCACTTAATTCAAGAGAGTTGGAAAGCATTTGGCCCCTATTTTTGCAGGGCAAGCCAAAATGGAACACTTCCACAGGAATAAAATACTAATTATATAATAGCATGTGACAGTCTGCTTTTCTGCTGGGCAGGACACCAAACTGGGAGATCTCACTGGACACCTCCCCTGATCGTACAAATGCATTTTGTCACACAACTTTTTGAAGGAAATGCTTTGTTCTTCACCAAAACATTCTTTTTCTTCTGAGCCCAGACCACAGAAGTCATGGAAGATTTAGTAACACAGGTCCAAAAAGGATGTGAAGGCACGAAGCACTGTTTTGCCCCATCTAGGAGCTTAGGTGTATTTTGTGAAGACATTATGAATTCCAGGTGAAAAAACAGTGCAAAGAAACTCTGAATAAGAAACTGTTACTGTTTTGGTTTGCAAAATTTCCTCCTACCCTCTGCCCCAGTTCAACTTTTCTTACTTTCACCATTGGTATACACTCTCTGTTAGATAATTAACCCTTGGTTTTGGGTTGGCTGGCTTTATCCATGACAAGCTGGATGACCACAACAACTAAGGTTTTCTCCTGCACAGAGAAAATCCATTTATGCCATTGTAAAATCAGTTTTGTTTGCTTCCAGTGACAAAGATGTTTCAGGATTCATCTGGCTATCAGAGGATGATTATAGCTAGGAGGAGCTCAAAAAGTGATTTTCTGTATATGTTGTTTTGAACTGTTTTAAGGTACTGAATATATTATTAATAAATTGACATGTATCAGTTAACCAATTCATTTTACAGAGCAAACTTGGAAATGAAAATGCAAATCATCCAGACTCGGAGCAGAAGGAACTCTGGGAGAGAAGGGGGCATCAGTGTGATGTATGATTGTGCCATGCTTTTATTTATATGTGTCCAAAATCCTGAATCCAGGGAATTTACTTCGCTGCATATAATCAGGACAGTCAGTCAGGGAGGAAACAGGAGCCTGTTCAACATGAGTGGGAGTAATGCAGATTGCACCAGGACAGTTTTCTGTTTTGGGGTTGGGAAATCCACTGGAGAAGATTACAACTTTAAATAAATTCAATGGCACTTCAGCTTGGAGTGGGCAAGGTCCAAACAGCTCTTTCTTCTGGGATTCAAGTCCTGTCCTCCAAAGTCTGAGAGAATAAAAGTGCAGGTGTGAAATGACTCCAAGACAACAGACTCTTGATGTCACTCTGCCAGTTATCTCAACCAGTAACAGGTGCTCAGACCTCTAATGCCCTTCTTTTTATTTACAGCAAAAGTCTGAGCTCAGCTTTTCTTGACCTGCTAGTAAATGGAAGATCTGAACAACTTTTTTTTTCAGCTTCCTTCATTACTGAACTGGTTTTCTGCAAATTGCTGAGACTGCCATGAAAGGAGGAAAGATTGGATGTGCCTGAGATGGGTTGGATTTCAGACAGTCCTGAATTCTGAAGTCCTGAACCTCAGGACAGCAGAAATTTTGAAGAAGTCACATCAAGAGCTCTCTCTAATAAGTTTTTAACTGTGTTTAAATCAACCCGTTATGTTTATGCATTATCCAGTCAACTGGATATTTAATGAATCCTTTTTATGTCTACGCGTTTGCTGGATGAAACAATTATTGAGGAAACCCTTATGGTTTGTGTTTGCGTGTTAGAGTTGTTACATAAAAATAGAAATTCAAGTAAACAAACAAGGGCTAAGGTTCACTCCATCTGCTCTCCCCGATGAGCAGGTAAGGGGAAATTGAATTCACTGACTTCATTTTATAATGGCAGAGTGATAGCCAATTTAAATGCAGGGAAAGCTGATGAGTGGCAAGTGATGGTGAAGCAGAAAGACGATCTCCTGGGAGCATATTTGAACTCTCTCAGATTTTTGACATGCATATCCCTCCATCAAAGCCAGCCTGAAAGCAGCGGACTTTAAAAGAGTTAGGGATCATACCTTAAATTTAAAATGCCTCAACAGGAGGGAGTTTCAGTCTACTGATGTAGTCAGATCACCTCCTTATGTAGTAGCTGTACAGCCATAAAAATGGCTCTTATTAAAGAGTTGAAATAAGTGGTTTGGTTTCCTTAAAATGCCGAGGGCTACATCCTCCTGCTGGCTGCAGAGGGCCTAGCTGGGCATGCAGCCCTGGAGAGTGTCAGGTTGTCTTAACCCCTAAAAGCTTAACTTTAGGCCTCTGAGAATCCTGACTTCTGTGTCCATGACTTGCTACTTGAATGCAGGGGACCCAGGACAGCATTTCAGTCCTGCTTTCCCTGTGGGAAAGGGAAATCCACACATACCTCTATTTGGCAAACAAAACATCGTGTTTTAGTAGTGCTGCAGATAATGATTCCCTGCATTCCCACTGCCTTAGATGAGCATGATCATGCAGGTGGAGGATTTCTAGCAGCATCTAAAGAAAAAAAGAATGAAATGCCTGAATCAGCAGACACCATTTTGCTCTGGTTTTTGTTGTTGAAAGTTGATCCTTGAGCTTCCCTCTTAAACTGGAGTCAGCTTCCAAAATATTTCTGCTGTTACCCTGGCCAGGAGCTTAGAACAGAATGAACAATTGCATCAATTACAGAAAGAAAAACAAGCTCTGCATTGTGCTCCTGGAGATCTCATCTTGCAAATGAACAGGCTTTTTTTTTTGCCTGTAATCACTGGTTTGATGAGTCAGAAAAACATCCAGAAAAAACAACTCTGTTGTCAGGACTCCCACGTCTGCAAGTGAAACCTGCCTTAAGTATTGTTTGAGCCAAGATACGGCCAACCTTGGAGTGCTGTTGCTATTATTGTTCCTTTTGCAAGCTTAGTTTTGCCACAAGCTATAATTTTGTGGTGACTCGGGCCTCTCTTGAGGGTTATAATTAAGAACACAAAGGGGATTCCTGCTTCTTTGATCTGTAAATAACAGATTTTTTTTTTTTTTCTCTTTCTCTCCCTGTTTTCACTTTGGATTTGCTGTAGGTGCATAGGGCCCCGTCTGGAGGACTGCATCGGCCTGATGGATAGGTACTTGCTGAGTGGTCGTTCCCTGTGTGTCTCCATCGTCCCCGTGTGGACAAGGGTCGCATGGTGTGCATGTCCTTGTGAATGGCGAATGACGTCTTTTGTTCTGTAATTGCCCGCAGGTGTAGAGGCCCCGCTAGTCATGACTGCATTTACTATCCATGGACACGACAGTCCACTTTACCACAGCACGCTAGGTAACATCCACCACTTCTCCATTCTTTGCTCTGGTTGCCATGGGGATGTTATACTATCCAGTTTGTACCAAAAAACCCAAATTATGATTATTTATCCTGAAGTCAGATGCGCCTCTCAATATCCAAATTTACTTTTCCGTTTGAAAGCAAATTTTGCTCGATTAGGTTGATTAGAAAATGCCATTGTTGTTGTTTCAATTTTTTGCCTAAATCAATAAGGAATTTTGCTGCGGATTCATGTCTCTAGATAAAATCTTTTTAGAAATTACCAGAATTTTCAACGTGTTTAACTTGGAATTTACATGTTTTCTGTTGGTTGGAGGTTTTTGTTTAAGATAATTTAAAAGCAAATGAGGCTTTTTCTTCCGTGCACCTTGTCTTGAGAATGGTAAATGTTTTAGCAAAACCAATATTCCTCCTTAATTCACAGAACAATATTTGATGTTTTCATTTGCTGTTTAAAAAAAAATTGTAACCTTGCAGCAATCTTATTTTTCAGTAACAACAATTGAAACAAAATTAATGTAGGTTGTACTCTGCATTCTCTTTTGTGAAAGCTCTTTATTGCCATTGAGTTTATTTTTAAATTCAAACTGGTTAGTATGACTTCCAGGCTTGGAGATTACTGTCCTGAGCTGAGACTAGATGAAAAATATATCATTTCAATCAAATTCACCTCATTATGGGTTTTACTTTGGTTTTTTCCCCTTGTCTTTTTTAAAAGGTTTCAAAATTGCCTTTCCTTCCTCACTGTGTACTTAATGCGAATATTCCTATTTGGAGCTGTTGAGGGAAAACATATTTAGACTTGAAAAACAGCACTCAATAAATGCTATCAAATGGTGTACTTGTTAATTAAATCGATATCAGTTCTGACTTAGTTCATGAACCGGTGAATAAGCAACAAAAGATGAGTATTTCAGCATTTCAATGTTGTGTTTTAATCTTTCTGGGCTGGAGTGTCCTGTTTGAGGTGTGGGGGGGATTCAACCCCCCTGAGTCTGTGGGGGATTCATTTTCAGATGTACTCATCCAGAGTTGCTCCAAACATGAAATCCGTTTCAAAGGTCTCCATTACATCAGCTTTACTCAAAGCACAAATACAGGAAATGTTTTGTTATTTGCGTAAGTTTAAGGACCTCACCAAACCACACAGGATGGATTTCTTTAGTAACCAATTTAAAAGTGCCATGTATTTCATCAATTGGATTTTTAATCACTTTTTTTGAGGGGAAAATTGAGGGCTTTATACTTGGAAGACAACTTGCGGGTTGTAGTGTAACTCTTGCAGGCTGTTGCTGCCTTCCTCCAGTAGCCCAACAGCCTGTCAGGCCTTGTTTACTGTTTAATTCAAGTGGTATAAACTCCAAAAGTTACCTGTGCACTGAAAATGTTCATGTAGCAGTAAATACATCTCGGGAGGTACTGCCAAATACCCACTGAACTTGATAGAAATGCTCCTGTGGGTGTTAGATTGGGACATGTGGAATTAATGGAGTGGAACCTTGACCATGAGGATGCAAAGAAAGGGTTTGTCCAGTAGGGTGCCAAGCTTAAGCCATGTCTTAGCAGGAAATGTTTAATTTGGGGTTTGTGCTGCGTAAATTTGTCTCTCTGAATCCACTGTCAGGGTAGTAAAGTGAATTATAGAGGGGTGGAAATGAAAGGAATTGTTTTACTCTGCTCATTCCCCCTCCATTCATTTGGAGGGGAAGACCCTCGAATGTTCCCTTTAGATCTGATGCGTTTTTTTAATTAGTTCTGACCTTGCTGAATTTATTTTAGGAAATCTACTGCACTGTGTTTAATGCTTTCATTTCCAAGACAAAGAAGGAAATTCCATGCCTCCATATTAGATTCATGAAATTATGCTTATTTTGTGTGTGTGAAAAATGGCTCATTTTGTTTGGGGCTACAAATGGGCAAAACTGCACTGGCAAAGTGATGCTTTTTATTACAGGACATCTGTAAATGCAAAATGGAACTGTGTGACTTCAGATAGAACCTTCTTCATGTCCCTTTAACAACTGTTTGTCCTCCCAAGGCTTATAGACCTTAAATTACTAGTTTTGACCTTTACCAATTGACTTAAATTTGTTGCATTGATGTGAATTAGCAGCGAGTTGAAGGGGGCAGAGTTCTCTGCTGTTCAGGGCTTTAACCCAAACAAGATATTCCTCATCTTTGCCTATTTCCATTTCCATTGTAGTGTTGCTTTTCTTTCCACTTTTTGCAGTTTACAAATTGTTGATGCCATAATCCATTGACTTGAGGGCTTTTGTAGGAGTCTGGTAGAACAGCAAAGGAATTCTTCCTGTCATGTTTAATAAAGATGAAGTAGATATGCCTCACATGGCTTGTTTCCAAATGATCAGTGAAGCTTCAGTTTTCCTGCTTATCTTTTGTCCCTTCAATTTTATGAGGGAAAAAAAATGTTACTTTTGTCAATGCACGTCTTTCTGCCTAGTTTGGGGTTGGGTTTTTTTTTTTAAATCTTTATATTCAATAGAGTTCTGTCCAAAAGCATGCAAGAAACTGTATTTATTTTCCTGTTTCCAGTTCAATGCCACATATCAGGGCTATTCCTCTGCCTGATTGATAGATTTTTCAAATGACTTTTAGGTTAATTGCTGGATCTCGTGTATCTTTTTTTTTTCATATTTATTTTTGATGTGTCCAATTTCACTGTATTCTGAACTGCCAGGAAAAGTTCAAACTGTAATTGAGTTACGAGTCCTGGGAGAAATGAAGGTCCCTTCTTGTGTGTGGCTATTGCAAATTCTCATTATTGTCATTACAGCTCTTGATTTACTGATGAAAAATCCTGTGGCAGGGAAACCCCTTTCCTCAAGTTTGTGAGACATTCTGTCTGTGTTTATCCCCTTTTTTCCTGCCCCTTTATTGCAATGACACTCCTCCTTTTGATTCAGAATCACAGAATTAGTAAGGTTGGTAAAGACCATAGAGATCATCGAGTCCAACCTCCTGACAATTGCAGTGAGTGACTTCTGTGGTTGGAACAGCACATAATAGCATGTTCCAGCATGGAACAAAGAGCAAAAAGAGGATTATTCCTGCTTCCAAGATTGGGATAACCATTGCCTAAAAGGAAGATTCAGAAACTAAAAGTAAGAAAATACTCTAGGTGGTCCGGAAAGGCTGATTCTCCTACACTCAGCTGCTCCCAAGTCCACCAGAAAAATTTGGCTAAATCAGTTGGACAAAGATTTTACTTAAAGTATGATTTTTAAATAAGTCCATCCTTCCTGTGATTAATTCATAATACTGTGAGGGAAGAGATCATCAAAGGAGGAGCGAAGTTTGTTTTCTGGTGAGAGTGTAAATCTAAAGATGTGATCAGAAGCATATGGTTGATATGCTGGAGAGAACCAGCATCTTGATTTTACTGGTGTAAGTCTCTGCTTGTTCCCCAAGAAAATGATTAACAGAAATTAATTAGCTAGGCCCACTATTGTCAAATGATTATAAAAAATGCTACATAGATGTTAACTCAAATTACAATCCTCTTGCTAGCTTTGTATCAAAAAAGGACATCCTCTCCACAAATCCTCGCTTCCTCAGCAAAATAAAACCAAGCTGGTTTTATGTACTGTGTGTGTACAACAGCTAATTAACAGTAAACCCTCTGTAATGCAGGCAAATCCTTTCATAGCTGATTTGTACCCCAGCACAGTATGACTTCAATAGAATTTCACAGCAGCTTTGAGTAGTTCTTGGGGAAGGGAAACCACCTCTAATAAACTGTTTATGTTTGTTGCTTTTAATGGTGCTTTGTTCCATATGCTCTGTGTTTTTATAGAATGATTATGGTTGTTCTGGAGGGGAAGAGGATCTCTGTATAAAATGAGGGGAAATAAGATCTGTGAGTACAAACTAAGCTGTGCTGCTGGATTGGTAAAAGATGCTTGAGACACTTTTAATATGGAGCTTTCTGATGCTGTATCAGAACAATGCCGTTGAAGAAACAGATTTATTTTTTTTAAGGATCAAGTCTAGAGAAACTGGCAGTTTCTGATCCTTCTTCTGTTGGTTGGAGAGAGCTCTGATCTGATTAGGACAAACTGATAGAGAAATCCTATTTCTGGGTAAGAACTTGCCTCTACTGACCTGGTTTTCAAGCCAGACCTTTGCTGAGGGCACTTTTAGTGTTGCAACAACACTTCTCTGCCTGGAGCTTTAGGAGGAATACGTTTGGAGTACCCCTGTGACATGAATGAATGTCACCACAGGGATTTTGTGAGCTCCTCTGCATCTTACTCCTTCCACTTAGTGGAACTAGACTTGTTCCACTGGTCCTTGTAGGAAAGGGGTTAGGTGGGTTTTCCTTCTGTCCTGCTGAACAGATAGAATCACAGAATGGTTTGGGTTGGAAGAGACCTTAAAGAACATCTAGTTCCAACTCTCCTACCATTGGTAGGGGTGTGTCCCACTGGATCAGATTCCTCAACACCGCTATCCAACCTGGTCTGAAACACTTCCAGGGATAGGGCAGTCACAGCTTCTCTGGGCAACCTGTTCCAGTGCCTCACAACCCTCACAGTAAAGAATTACTTCCCCTCTTTCAGTTTGAGATCCCACCACGGGTAATAAATCTCTCATTGTATTAAAGCCTCTGTTGTGCACCATGTTTAGGAGGATTCGTCTGTGAGCAGTGAGCGTTTCTGCTTCATCTGCTTTACTCAACAAGGTTGGCTGGTGTGGTCTCATACCATGGCTCTGCTACCAGGGAGAGAAATAACATGTTAAGGTTGGGAGAACAAAGGAGCTAAAAGCCATTTTCACACAGTGCTGTTGAAAATCTGTTCTGTGGCTGCAGCATTTTGAGGATCCTGTTAAGAGTGCACAGGATACAGTAAGTCTGGAAATCTATTGTTTCTAGTAGTTTCTTAGACAAAGATTGGAATGTGAACGAACAAGTCTTGAGGCTGCTGATGCTCATTGATCAAATCTCAGCAGCTGTGCTTGTTTGATGGGTTTGGGTCATATTCTTGATTGCCCAGTGGTTGTGCCAAGCAGAGGAATGTCACAGAGGTGTTCCAGAGGTTGCCATAAGACAGAGGAGTGGCGGCCCTCGCTGTGTCATTGGACGTGTCACAACCCTTGTGCTTTCTTCAGCTGCTCAGCTCTGAGGAGCCACCAGTTCAGGGCTTGGGGTTTGTGGGGTTTGCTTTGCTGCCACAAGTTGTAAAAATGGATTTTTGAATACATTTAAAAAGTATTTTAAAGAAACCTCTTTGTGTGAAAAATGGACTACATTATTTTTACTGAAACTATGGGGGTGGGGGGAAAAAGTGATTAGGCTAAATGTGAGAGGTCACTGTGGAAAGACAAGAAGCATTAGGAGATTTGAATTGAAAATGGCTTGTTAGAATGGAAAACAACACACAGCAGCATTGCAGAGGTCACTGCTCCTGTTTCACATCAGGCTAAATAGGCCTCGTATTGTGTCTGTACTGGTTTGGCTGCACAAATAATATATAGTGCAAAAATAAAATTGTGCCATGAAAAAGTGACCTTATTATAAAGCAACAGTATGTGTCTGACCCTCTCCAATGGATTTCTTTCATTGCTGGAAATGAGGATTTAATTCAGATTTAATGTTGTTATAAGTGAATTATCTATTACTAAAAATACATTTGTAGAGCTTTAAAAATGTGTATGATGTAGACTTGTTTAAACCTCAGTGAATGGTTTCTTAACAATTCATTAATATTTAACACATAATAAATCTGAACTAAACCTTGTAGTCCTATTTCCAGGCTACCTGTGTAATGTAGGATTTGTTTAATTGTATGATTTACAAATTATAAATGTATTTAAGTTAAGATCTGTCAGGTGATGAAGGAGCTGCAATTGCAGCATAAAATAGGAGTATCTTTGGGGGTTCTTTAGAGCGGTAGTAATGTGCTGGTGTTGTAAGCAGTCTGCTTAATTGCATCTCTTCAGATCAAAGGTAGTGTGTCAAACCACGTAGGTAAAGACTGTGTTTGGGATAGATTTATTCCTTTCTGGTATCCATAAAGTAATCTTGCAATGCTTTTCATTGCTTATTTGACACCAG
The DNA here is from genome assembly GCA_013390025.1 of Pitta sordida. Lineage (NCBI taxonomy): Eukaryota > Metazoa > Chordata > Aves > Passeriformes > Pittidae > Pitta > Pitta sordida. The sequence goes on from WEKX01021786.1 coordinate 156,270, forward strand.
TTAAACACTTGCTGGAAGGATGGAGTGTAGAACACTTGATGCAGATAAGAATTTGCATTTGAAGTCTGCAATTGGCATTACTTTTGCTTTTGGTTTACATACAAAAATGCCTTGGATCAAAAATATTAGGTAACTTGTTAGTGATGAGAGTTTAGTTAACAGTGAGTACTTTTCATTTGTTTTTGCGGAAATGGAAATACCAGTTTTCAATTTGATATTTTACCAGCGTGTAGCCTGCAAACACAATTATAAACTAATTAAAGGAGCTATAGGTTTGAAGGAATTTACAAACTTCTGTCCTTTGGTGCAACTTGCTAAGCCACTCTCCATAATTCACCAACAGTCCTGGCTCACCGGTGACATAGTGAGTGACTGGAAATTGGCTGTTGTGACACCCAGCCACAAGAAGGGCCGGAAAGATGATCTGGGTACTTATAGACCTGTCAGCCTGACCTCAGTCCCTGGTAAAGTCATAGAACAGATAATCCTGAGGGTGATTATGCAGC
>WEKX01021786.1:156924-168471 GCA_013390025.1 Pitta sordida
AGTTTCAGAAGGATGTTGAGCTGCTTGAGAGGGTCCAGAGAAGGGTGACAAGGATGGTGAAAGGACTGGAGGACAAGCCCTGTGGGGAGGGACTGTGGGAGCTGGGGTTGTTCAGCCTGGAGAAGAGGAGGCGCATAGGTGACCTCAAATTCTCTACTTTTGGGTCGTAGTTTGAAATAGCTGCATTCACGTTCTGCTAAGAAAAAGCAGCTAATCCCGAACTCATTTTCCGTGCCGTGCCCTCTCTCTTTTAGTTCAGCTATCTTGTTTCTGTACAGAAGAGGTCTTTTGCTGCTTTTCTACCTAATTACGGTGGTAGTGGTGAGTTGAACAAGAATGTAAACCCTGTACCTTCAGACACCCTGACTGTCTTCCCAGGATTGTGTTAGAGAGGCTTTAGAGAAGAGCCAGCAGGAAGAGTACCTTGTGCCTTGGAGTGAAGTTTGGGAACTCGAACTGCAAAAGCTTATTTTGGCTGAAAGAGCTGGATTATCCTTTAGAAGTGCACGGGTAAGGAGCAGAAGTTTAGTTAAGGATGGCACTAGACTAGCAGACTGAAAAGGATGGTGGAGTGCTTGTCAGTTAATGGAATGGATTAAATCTGGAAGATGTTCAAAGATACAAAATGCCAGGGCATTTCTAATGGGGGTTATTCCAGCACTACACTTGGAACATTGAAACAGGCAGCTTTTCTTGCAAGCAGGATGAGTTTGTGCTGGCCATGGAGCTTGTGCTGTACAGATTCTCAGGGCACAGGGTTGTCCTGGTTCCTCCTGTCATTGCCCACAGTGTGACACAGCACTTCCATGTCCATGACCATAGTTTCTAGCTATGATCATGCCCCAAGATCAGGACCTCCTTTGAATTTTGATTCCTAGTACTGACTTTGGACACAGACAAGCAAATCAAGCTACCAAATCCTGGGCTTTGGTTCCTGTCAGCTGTGGTGAGGGACAGAGTGAGAGCTCCATGTGACTTCACACAAGATTTCTCTTATGCTGACACGTCCTTGTTCATTAGCAGTCTTTGGCTATGAGAGATGAAAAACTAGTTCAGGTCTTATCTTTGTTGCTGTCAGAAAACTTGACACTTTTTTTCAACCTGATGTAAATTTTTAATGACAACACCTTCACATGCCAGTGGACAAACTCTTTTGCGGATATATTGGCTGTTTAATCAATAGAAGATAACTACGGAAATGAGTTTCTGCATTATCTGAGATTGAGCAAATGATTAAACAGTCTAGGAAAGATTGTGAGATAGTTTGAAAAACAGGTGGTGGCTAGTTCTAATTGAGCTGTTCTTTGGCAGAGAGCTGTGAGAAGGTAACTGTATTTGCCTGGTGGTCTCTCATACTGAAGAGTTGTGGCATTTATGCAGAAATCTGAGAACAAATACAACCTCATCATCAGGATGAAGGCCAAGCTTTGGTTAAACATGGTCCAGTCATGACGTAATCCCTGATTTGTCAATGATACAAAGTCTTTTGTGCAACACCTGTAGGAAAGTTGTCTGAAATGCAATCGACCTTTTAAATAAGAAGTGTGAACTGTTACTTCAAATAATTTTTATTAGACTCCCAATACCCTTCCTGTGACATAGTGTGTGCTTTGGGAACACAGGACGTCAAAGCAATACACCAGTGTGATGCTTTCTTCTTAAAATGCTCACTTGGATTTTTGTTAGCATGTTCTTATTGTACTTGCTGTTCCATTCAACTCATAGTTGTCTACCTGCATTAAAATCTAATGAAATTAAGTAGCACAAATATTTCTCAGAAGGCACAGAAGCTGTAAAACACCCCAACACAAGTGAAGAGGTGACGGTGGAAACGTAGAAGGAAACAGAGGTTGCATTTTCAATTTCTTGGCATTTCTTTTGCTCCAGTTAATGCTGTTATGTTCCAGCCAAGCTAATGCCAAATAATTCACCAATGTGGCAGTGGCCAAAAAGTCTAGGTTCTCAATAGGCTTGGATCAGCCTTTGGGGTATTTACAGTTTGTCAGGGGGCTCTGTATCAGTAGCCATTGCTTTGCTTGATTGAATAACATTCCTTAAAGAAATTGTTGAAATTTCAGAAGTAAATTGCATCTTTCCCTGCCCCTCAGAGCCCTCAGGGGAAAAAATACAAGGTAAAAAGTATTCCTGCATCAAAATGGACCAGTAGTTGTTAACATGCATAGTCTCAATCATAGTAAGGATAGTAGTCAGAGAACAGATTGAAGAGTTAATATCCTTGCTTTAAAATAGTCCCATCTCCTGTGGGTGTGGTGTTCCTTCCCTCATGCATGTGAATAACTTGGGTCCAGGCTAAGTTCAGTGCTGCCTTACCACTTCAGCTTTGGGTGAATTTTCTGTACTTTGATTTCTGGGATCAACCAGTGGGTAAGGCTACAAATTCCAAACTTGGCGGTGTTTGAGTCAACTTTTAATCAGTGGATTTTTAAAACCAGGGAGCACTTTCTAGGAAAATTCTGGTGGCAAAAGGGTACCATTAAGAAATCAAGCAAAAACTTCTATTGCAGCAATATGTTTGTGTGTACTCTTTCAAGGTTTTATCAACCCTTTTGTGGTGTTGGTGACTTAAATGCTCCAAATCCATGTATTTTTAAAGTGAGATGAGAAGCATTCCGTCTCTCCCTTACAACAGAGGCACAGGGAAAAAGGTTCACAGGTTATTCTGAGTTGGAAGGGACCCACAGGATCATCGAGTCCAACTCCCAAGCGAACGCCCACCCAGGGATCAGGCCCACAACCCTGGAACCACGGGCACCACGCTCCATCCATCCAAGCCTCCCACCATCCAGACCATGGCACTGAGCTCCTCATCCAGTCTGACCTTAAACACCTCCAGGGATGGCGACTCCACCACCTCCCTGGGGAGACCATTCCACTGAGGGATCACTCTCTCTGGGGAAAAAACTCTTCCTAACAAGGTGTTGGAACTTTCTCACCCCTTGTTTTCTTGAGCCTTAATGAGCTTCAAAGGCTGTGAGATCTAAAAGGCACAAACATCAGCAGGATCCACTGTCTGACTGGGAGGCTTTGGGGAGGTTTGGGGGCACAGAGAGAGAGGGGTTTGTGGCTGAAAGAGGAAATGGATTTTTAAGCTGTTTCCTCAGATGCCTGGCCTACTCTGCTCGGGATTTTAGCAGCTGTTGAAAGATGAATTTTTTCACTTTTGGAAGCTGCAAAGATAAGGCAGTATCTGCAATAACTTCTAGAACATTCTATCCTACAGAAACTTGGGAGAAGGAAGAGCTATTTAATGAAGTGATCATTTATTTTCCTTGATGTGGGCCATACTGTACTGCAAAATAATCACAATAATCTGCTGGAAAGTGTAGGTTACCTTGAGCAGTACCTTCAGCATGGACACAAGCTGTTTTTCCAATCGAGTCCCATCTGTGACTATCGAGACAGTAGGAGGTTGCTGGAAGTTGAAGTGGAAGAGATTCCTTTGGGTGGCTGTGGAAATAGAGGAGAGGAGTGTGGAAGTGGGTGAGTTTGGAGATTCTGAGCTGAACTTTTGCTTTTTGGAATGGCCTCTGGGGGAAGTGCTGACAGTGGGATGATGACTAGAATGAGGAGGTGTTGCAAGATATTCCAGAGTTTCTTTCTGCTTCTCTTGGTAATATATGAACTACTGGGAAATGACTGATAAGTTATGAACATGGAAGAATTTTTCAGCGTATTATTATATAGGAGATAATCTTGTATGAGCCTGTGTCAGAAAGAGAGTATCAGTTTTATGTGGGTTTTTTTTTCCCCCAGTAATCAAATAGGATTTTCTAATGATGGATGTAATTGTGTAGGACATTTAGACAGTAGGCTGTCCATGGGAAATGATAGTGATAGATTCAAAAGCAGAATCAGGCACACTCAAGGAAATTCCTTATACCCTGCTCTTTTCTCTATCTACATTGGATTTTCCTCAATATTTATGAGTACTGGCTGGATTTATTCTCTGCTATGCTCTGCAGAGGGAGTTTCTGCATATTTAGAACCAAAATGATGAGTAGCTCAAGTGTATGTCAAAGTGAACAGCACCATGGTCTTTCATAGCATTTTAATAAATGCTTCAAATCCTACATATATGTATATATACACCTTTATACTGGTGCAGAATGAAATTTTATTGTGTTGAAATGTTACTATTTTGATTTAGACTTTAAGGGAAAGATTCATCTGTTCATATGTATGAATGTATATTATACATACATGAATGATATATGGGTATTTCCAAACACAGGATACAAGTCCTATGTGCACTGTAATCTCAAAGATAGGTTCAAAAGACCCTTTAATGCCTCAGTTTTAAAAAATCCTCAGCTCAAATGCACATAAGCTCTTATTACAGAACAAATTATTAGATACAAGAAACAAGTGTTTAAAATATGTAACAGAAGAAAGAGCACAATATTCAAACAATTTTCACTCTTGATGTTTTTTTAAAGTTCTCATAATATTCCTTAATATTCTCTATTCTTTATGATTTGGCCCAGCTTCCTCTGGATGTTTTAGCTGCCTACTGATTTAATATGGGCACTACCAAGTGTTTCTCAAGCAATGTAACACGCTGTGCCACAGGTTGTGCTGCTCTCTGGTACTTCTGGATCTGACAGTGAATGAATAGCAATCAGTTGTTTGTGTTTCTGTTTGAGAAAAGCGTGTTTTCTTCGTCAATAATTTCATGTGCAGACATGGTGAGCCAGTTGACTCAGCCTAAATATAGTGGGGGCTGCAAGAGTTGTTATTTGGGCTTTTCAGATTTACAGGAGAGAAGCCCATAAAAAGCCTCTGTATTGATGCTGTAATCCCAGAGATTTCAATAGGCATCCCCAGTCAGCTGTTAACAGGGAGTTAAAACTGGGAGTTCTTGGTAGTTAATAGTGAAAACATAACAGAGTGTTTGTTCTAAATTATGCCATTTAGATTTAAAACTCATTTTGAAGAAATCTGTTGTGCATTCCTGATGATAATAAAAGTGTCAAATTTATAATCAATACATATTAATATGTAACATTCTAGGTTGTATTCCTTTTTAAAGCTATACTTAATATTTTTTCCTTTATCCACATTTATTTTGTTGAGCGAAATGGGGACTCCTACCTTAAAAAAACCCCAAAAACCCCAACAAACCAGCATGAGTAGGACACACTGGTATGATTTAAGGAATGCACATAATTTATTTGTTCGTGTCTTGTTGGTGTTATGTTTTCAGTAAGCAAAAATGTGTGAACAAAATATGTGTAAGCCTTCCGTGACTGATGTCACCATATGTGAAACATTTTGACGTGTCCTAACAGCACATCTTGGCTGGTGACATGTTAGAGGAGGAGGGTGTGTGCACTGTCACTTGGAGACTTCAGGGGTCTGTTCTGCACGTGTTGGTGGTGATTGTGTAACTGTGAGATCAGCTGTGAATTAAAATTTGTGTTTACACGTGATAAAAATTCCTAATCTGTTTATAAGCCGTGACATTTATCAGTATTCAAATGCCCTCAGATTAGGTGGCAGGAGGGGGAATGGAGCCTTGTTCTTGAAAAAAGGAAAATATAAAGCAAAGCATCTTCACATCTTGATGTGAATATGATTAGATGAATCTTTCCCACCCTGGGGAGCTGTGTTTCCTGTACCCCAGGCAGTCTGGAAGTTGTGGTTGTAGAGCTCTGACAGAGAGAAGCTGTTAAAACACACAAATTTGCTTCCCAGTCTGGTTGTTTATCTGGTGTGTTTTAAATACTAAGATTATCATTCCAGGATTAGCAGAATCTGTGAGATCTCTAAAAGGGCAGCTTCAAAGTCGGCTGAACTCCCCACTGATGAAAGGAGTGCAGAATGTGTGAATCATCCATCAGGAAAAAAACAAAGATTTACAGGCAGGAACTACTTAGCAAATACTCAAGGTTGTAATGAATCCTTTCTGGATATACATATCGATAAAAACTCCGAGAAGGGGAAGGTTGAGACACAACCTCGTTTCCTTTCCCCCTTCTGTACGGGTGTTAGGTGGTGAGTTGGACTAGATGATCCTTGTGGGTCCCTTCCAACTCGTAATATTCTGTGATTCTGTGATTCTGCTGCTCCCTAGTCAAGAGTGTGAGACTGTGTGCTCATCTAAATCAGTAATTAGGCTTTATTACCTGCCTCAAGGCACCATGGGAATTGCAGATGTTGGGATGTTTTGGAGTGAGTGGAATGATATGAGCCCCACTGCTGAGCATCCTTGTCCATCTTAAAATACTGACTTTGAGCTCAGTCTCAGTGTTGGTGTGTGGGAGTGGGTGTTACATATTTCTAAATACGAAAACACAGCACACATTTAAAAAGAAATATGTATTATTCATTTCTCCCGAGGGACTACTTGAATTTTCCTTTCAACTTTTAGCCAGAGATACACATTTTGTAGTTTGAGAGGCAGGATTTTCACATGGTGTGTATTTTATTCACCCTCCTGTTGCCTTTTCCAGTTATTAGCTGGGCATTCTGTCCTCAGCTGAGGGAGGGATGAAGGACACCCAGTTACTTTGGTGGGGTTGATTCAGGGCCGTATTTCTTGGACTGCTAAGTCTGTTTTGATGAGCATAAAAATCTAGAAACACCTAGCAGAGATTGTTTCCATCCTCTGGAGCAGATTCTCAGTGTGTTAAGGAAAGCAGGGGTTTCCTGTTGGTGGGTTAGTGGTGTAGCTGTAAGAAATGTGAGTTTTGCCTGTCCATTAATTATGCTGAACAGGCCACCATGCTTTAGAAACGACTCTCAACAGGATGGCGAGTTTTTGATAGAGAATTGCAGGCACTGAGGTGGTTGTGGGACAGTAATGTAACAAAAATGTAAGTGGATTAAGCCCTTAATGCCACTAAAGATAAGGAGATTTGTGTGTCCAGCTGTCTGTGAAGCTGAACTGTTGGTTAGGTGCTTATGCAAAAAAAAGGATTGGATTACAAAGACAAAATGAGGGAAAATTTTGTGCCTTCAGCAACGGTCTCTCATCAGTGCCAGGGTGCAGGGATAGGTGTTGAACAGCCTTACCTGGCAGAAAGGTAAACAGCTGGTCAATGAAATTCATCGGGGATTTTTAAATGAAAGGCGCTGCAAGCATGAAAACAGGAATTACACAGGAGAATTGACAATAGCAGCAGAAGAGAGAGGAAAAAAGGGAGAGAAAAACCAAATGCAACCTGACAAGCACAAGTGAAAATAACCCCAATGCTGTAGGTGACACCCCAAAAAACAGATTTAGTAAATAACCCACGTGTGGTTGGGAACAGCAGTGATGTGCACTGGTGGTACCAGCAAGCTGTGATGGCAGGGACTTGTGAAGTCAAGTGATCACTGTTTGAGTGGAAAATAGAACTTTTTTCTTTGCTTAGCATTTAAATATGTTTTGTTCTCACATGCTGTACTGTTCCTTTCGTGCTTCCTTTCTAAGCTTGCTTAATAGTGTGTTTAAATGGCACCTCCTGAAAATTCAGGTGTAATATCCAATTACAGCATATTTCACATTAACAACTAATAGTCTCTTTTGGTGAAGTTATTGAGCATTATCTGCCCTTTTTTCAGTTCCCTACTAAAAATTATGAGGCCATTGTTTGAAAGTCAGTGAGAGTCGACATGATGGATCATAAAGATCCATTTTGAACCCTCCTTGTTCTCTATAGCAATAAAAGCACTGCAAGGAATGTGTAACTTCATTTTATTTTTCTTCTAGCTACGATGTCTCCTTTGGAACCTTTTACTTATCATGGTCTATTATGTAAATATTATTTGGACCATTTAATGTACACAGAATCATAAAACTAATTATTTACTGTGACAGCTGTTAGGCTGGTTATTAATATGCACTTAAAAGCAGAGTTTTCCTGCCTATTTTGTCAGTCTGTGGTTTGTTGGTGTTTGTTAAAAACTGTTATTGTTCATACAGTATAAAAATTAATTTAAAAAATTGCTCAAGAGCATTAGTCAGTACAAGCTCCACAGAAGTCTTTTGATGTCCAGTGTTCTTCATAATTGCCTATTAAAGAGTTTGTTGCATCAGCAACACAGAAAGACATGCAAATGACGAGGAGCATGGTTTTGAGTGGATATTCCACATCCTTTAATGTGAGCTGTGCACTCAAAATCAGAGTAACCAGTGGGGTTAGAGAGGGTCGTGTGCCTTAAGGCCAGGCACAGTGAAGGAGGAGTGGTGGTACTGGTCTATGATTCCCAAAGATCATAATCCATTCCCAGCCAGGCAACGTTCAGCTTGCTTTATTTGCAGGCTCTAGAGTTTCCTTGATGAAGTCTGTGAACAATAGTTGCGTGTACTGTTGATGTGTTTTCCCTGCCAAAATGTGATAATGGTGCTTTAACTATGATGTTTGAATAACTGGATGTGGGAGTGTGAGGCTTTGTCACGGTAATGTAAACACACCTTCATATGCCAAACCAGGTTAGGTGGCACTGCTTGCCACTGCTCTGCTTTGTGGAAGGTTGTGAAAAGGAGGAAGGGTCAGATAAATCAATTTATTATTTCTGTGAGAAACTCCTTTGAGTTTTCAGTGGCTGTGTGGTGTACATTTATATTAATAGGCCATAATGTACCTTTCATCATCATTTAGATATAACTGAGGGAAGCTGTAAAGCACAGTGATGGTATTTCCACAATCTTGATAACAATTGACATATTTCCTTTACTTATCAAGCAATAGTTTTCAACATGTCTATACTGTGCAGTTGTTATGCTGTCTCTTATTACACATCTCTTCAGCAAATGTCCAGCCAGCTGCAGAGCCTGGAAAGCTCAAAGGAGTTATAGGAGTAGAGGGGGAACAACAGGTCTTGTGTAGAAGCTTGGTGGTGTTCACAGGAGTTTTTTGACTCCAACACACCAGTCTTGTGGTCTGGGATTTGGTTGTGCTGAAATGCCACAGCAAAACGGGGCGGGTGCAATCATAACCCCTGCCCAAACTGTTTGTGTGTGCCAGTGAGAACCAGGAGTTCCAAGAGGTTGCGTGGTTCTCATCTGGATTTTGTTCTTCAAATATAACTATCCTCTATTTGAGGAAGATGTACAATCACGATACTTCTGGATTTGTTTATGAAGTTCCCTCTCACTCCATACTCAGGAAGGCACATTTTATTGGCAGTTTGGGATTTTTTCATTAGTTTTCCCATAAATTCACAAGCCTGGGAGTTGATGTAGACAGAGCCAAAGAGTCAGCATAGTTAAAACTCCTGCAGGAAAGTGCATCCTCATGTATCCTCATTTTGCCATTGCAGATTTGCATTTGCTATCAAAGTGCATGTTGTGTTTCCTTGTCCACACGACTCCCCATGTGCATGGTGGTCTGAAAAACAAGTCGAATTGGTATCTTGATTAAAAAAAGCAGTCATTACCATATGTTCATGTGTTTGCCCTGACTTCCTATTTGAACTGGAGTTGTGGTCATAAGGTACAAGTGATTTACAAGTGATTGTGTGATGTGCCCAAGCGTTCTCTCACCCCATCTAAAAATTAAGTCTGTGATTCTGCTTGCTAGAACCCCTCTGATAGCGGCGGGAGTTATCGGTGGCCTCTTCATCATCGTCATTGTGGGCCTGACCTTTGCTGTGTACGTTCGGAGGAAAAGCATCAAAAAGAAGAGAGCACTGCGGAGATTCCTGGAGACCGAGGTGAGACTGTGCTGCTTCTCACACATTGTTTGAAAAGACGTGCAGGGCTGTTGTGCTTTTTTTATTAAGATGTTCACAGGTTATTCTGAGTTGGAAGGGACCCACAGGATCATCGAGTCCAACTCCCAAGCGAACGCCCACCCAGGGATCAGGCCCACGACCCTGGAACCACGGGCACCACGCTCCATCCATCCAAGCCTCCCACCATCCAGACCATGTCACTGAGCTCCTCATCCAGTCTGACCTTAAACACCTCCAGGGATGGCGACTCCACCACCTCCCTGGGCAGATCATTCCACTGAGAGATCACTCTCTCTGGGAAAAAAACTCTTCAGGCCTTCAATCCAGTTACCAGAGAGATCCGTAGAAATCATTTTGCTAACTTTGTGCAGAGTAAACCAGAGGCAAGAATGAAATGATTTCAAGATTTTAGATTTCTATTTGTGGCTTCTGAAAACGAAAAGTTCCCCATGATCACAAAGGCATGCTCCACCAGATTGCTGAACTCGCATTCTGCTCTCAACTGAACTTCCATCCCGGTTCATCTGTACATTTGTATATTAGGGATTCTCAGTCATTGCATACTCAGGTCAATTTTTAAGACTAGAGTTGCTTCAGCAAGCTGTGGTACAAACTTAAGCTCAACAGGAATACTTAAGTGCAGGAATTGTCACTGTTACTGTTGTTCCCTGTGCCTACAATGCCTTTGTGGTCCAATTTTTGTCTAAGCCTACAGTCCATGATCAGTAATAATAATGTATTTTATTAAGTCAAGGTGCTTCCGAGAGCTCAGTGAATTGAAGTTCACAGTTCTACTGGCAAAAATGTGTAGTGGAGCTGTAGCAGAGTGCTGTGCCCATTCCATCCTGCTCTTTCAAGTGTCAAATAGTGGAAGGGGCAATCTAGGAAGGATATTTAAACATAACATTAAATCATTATTTGTCAGCTGCAGCAAAGGTGATTACTGTCTTCTCCTCAGTTCTGTACTTGAGACGCTGTACAAATTATGATACTTTTAAATTAGGGTCCCCCTTTATAAGGTAATAAACCTTGAGAGTACTGTTAGCTGGTGAAACTTGGATAAGGCTTTATTAACAATGCTGGTTTCAGTTCTGTTCCAAGGGTCCTGCTCCCACTCATCTCCCCAGCAGAGCCTGGGAATAAATGGTTTATTCATCTCCAATTTGTTTGCACAAGTATTTTCATGCTTGGCTAGAATTTGTTGCTTGTGAAGTACTGTTCAGCTGTATAAGAAGCTTAACAATACTCAGTGCCTCTAGATACATAAATCTTACCACTTTATCAGCCCCTACTTAGGTGTAAGTTATTTTAAGCAGGTAGTTCTCATTGCATTTGGGGAGCACTGCCTTTGAAGTCCAGCTCTGATTCCCCATTTGGTCAGATAAAAGCTGTGGCTGACAACTGTCCTGAGGATTCAAAGGCTGCTGCTGAACATGTGGGGAAGCTGTTGTCTTGGCTTAGAAATGGGAGATGAAATCAGAAGCAGCCTGACATAAACACACCAGCAATGGAGCTTCAGCTCAAGTTTAACTTTATTGTGGGGTTGTACTGACTGGATTAAAATTGTGTAAGGAGAGTTTCCATGTGGCCCTCTTGCAACCTCTGGATTGGAGAAAGCTGCTGCGAGGCAGTAACTGGAACATGTGCCTCAGGTGTTGTTTTCCACGTTCTGGCTGAATGTCTTACTTAGATCTACCTGTCTGTTGGCTGTTTTGCAGTGACTTTGATTTTGCTTTCCTGCCTTCTTTTTTCCTTTTAAATCTCTGAAGCTCTTCCTTCCTGACTATTTTGTGATTCTGTTTTCCTGAGGACACTTGGAATAGTGACATGGATGAGGGAATTCAATCCATCATCAGCAAGTTTGCA
>WEKX01021786.1:168533-216666 GCA_013390025.1 Pitta sordida
AATCTTAACGTTAGGAAGCGGTTTTTCACAGAGAGAGTAATTGCATATTGGAATGGGCTGCCCAGGGAGGTGGTGGAGTCGCCATCCCTGGAGGTGTTTAAGAGAAGACTGGACGAGGAGCTTAGTGACATGGTCTAGCTGGGGGGTGTAGGGCTGGATGACCCTGGGCCCCTTCCGGCTCGGAGTGGCCTGCTAGACTGTGAGGGATCTAGGTTGGTGTTACGCTCTGGGATGTGCTCTCGGTCTCTGTACGGGTGTTAGGTGGTGAGTTGGACTAGATGATCCTTGTGGGTCCCTTCCAACTCATAATATTCTGTGATTCTGTGATTCTGTGAAGTCTCTCCTCCCAGCTGGGGGCTGTAATAGACCTGCCTATTATTTACGTAGATAGTTCTCCATAAAACTCTACAGGCCTTTATAGACCCCCCCCAAAACACATCTCCACTTCTCACTGTCATACCTTTGCTGGTGGACTGTGGCACAGAAGATCTTTTCGTCCTTTACAAACTGAAAATACTGAAGTGTGCTCCTAGCCTGCCTAATTTTCTTTTGCAATAAACCTTCTTTTCATGTTACAAGCACTGAACATCTAAGGTGAGAAGGAGGAAAGAGAATTCACTCTAAAATCAAATGCATCTTGCAGATGATCTCTGTGATAACCCAATTGTTGCTGTTTGGTTTTGTTTTGTTTTCTTATCCCATTAATTTCCAGATACTGATATTTTTGCCTTAACGAAGCTAATTAGTCTGGTCAACTAATTAAGTAGTTCATGATGCTCAAAGAGCCATAGAAACATAGAAACTGCTGAGCATGATGCATTTAGTGTTGTGGTAACCAACTTAAGTAGGGTAGCCCTGAATTACTTTCCTCATCCTGTAGAGGAACAGGCTGATTTTCATTGTTTAGAATATTGTGCTTTTACTGTGTTTTTAATTTATTTTAAAAGAAACATTGTTCTCCTGGCAGAGATAGTATAAGGTTGAGATCTGAGAGCATTTTTAATTCAATGTGCCACTGTGGCTCGTTTACAAAGTTTCTTGGGACATATTGAGCAAATTGTTTAATTGCAGTAAATTAGTGGCTGTTATAAATTAGTAGTCTGCTATAAGATGTTTCCTCCTTAAAGCTTTCCTCCTGTGTGGTAAAACACAAGTTCAAAAAAATTGTCCCTTTAATCAAAACAGAATAAGAATGTGATGAGGGCTATTATAAAGAAATATAGTTAACTTGAAAGACACTAAAATAGGCAAAGCCAGGATGTGGTGCATTGATAATAACTGCTGTATTTCTGTCATGTAGAAAATGTTTCTACTGCCTCCATTAGAAAAAGTCCTTGGGTGTGTTATTGCGACACCAATTCAATTTCCAGTTCATAATCCTATCATGCAGTTTCTGGTGTTGAGTGAGGCCTTGCTTCCTCAGATGTCTTGGTTCCCCAGCATTGCTCATTTGCTTTTGAAGGTGAGAAACCCTTTCATGAGTTGGCAGGTTAGAGCCCCACCACTGTCTTGTTCCAGTGTTTATTTGGATTGGTTGTTTTCTGTATAAACTTCTGAGGGGTCTTCACATTTACAAATATTCAAGACTGTTGGGTTTTCCTTCATAGCTTGTGGAACCCTTGACTCCAAGTGGCACAGCCCCCAACCAAGCACAGCTGCGCATCCTGAAGGAAACCGAGCTGAAGCGAGTCAAGGTTCTTGGCTCCGGAGCCTTTGGAACTGTATATAAGGTAAGAGCCTTAAATATATGGCAGAGAGTTCCCTCATTTAACTTTGAAACAGTTATGTTCACAGGTTATTCTGGGTTGGAGGGGACCCACAGNTTGCGTTGTAGTGGAGCTCCCCATCCCATGGATGGGTTCATGAGTCTTACATACCTGGGATAGAAGGGATACTGGAATTGTGTGGGAGGAGCACGTCTTCAGGCTCAAGTGTTGACTTCAGTTTTAATCAGACTGGCAACTATTATTTCTTGATAAGCAAAGGCATGTCAGCCACAATCTTTCTTGTGTGCAAGGGGACTGCACTGGCTGGGCTGTCTCACTATTAAAGTGCAGTATCAAAGTTTGTCATCCTGTTCTTGCATAATGGCTTTGCAGTACGTTTTTGGAAAGTTAAAATTCGTCTTTAAGTTTTTAAGTGCTCATGGATCTTGTAATATTAATGATACCTTGTGAAATGATGTCATTTGCTAAACTGTAATGCTTCTTGTTTCTTCCGTTTAAATAGAAAAGACGAGTTATGTAAATGTACCCGTTTAACCAGGATGTAAGCGTGGAACCACAAGGCAATAAGTACTTCCATTAAAGATGTATTTATTTTTAGAAATCTGTTGCTGGCATCTAAGTCTCAGAGGCACAAAGTGGGGCTTAATGGGCAAGTCAAACAAATTGCTCAACCCTTTGGGAGCAACCCAAACCTGCTAAATCGATGTGATAGTTCAGAGGATGGAAAAGCAACCCAAGATATATACAATTTTTAAATTTTAAAATTTCCTTTTTAGCCACCTAAACTTTCAATCCTCAGGTATCAGTTAGAGAAACAACCCCTAAACATTTCACTCTGGATGTATTGTTCTCAGGGTGCTCTGTTACTCTGTGATGTTATGTTTTCTCAGTTCTGAGGTTCATAACTGATCTGCATACCGTGATAAAATGCATCCAGAAGAACTGTAGCTCTAAATGAGGTTTCTATGATCGTTGTCTCACTCACCTTCTGTCACCTTTTCTTCTTTTTCTAGGGTATCTGGGTCCCTGAGGGAGAGACTGTCAAGATTCCTGTGGCCATCAAGATCCTTAATGAGACCACTGGCCCGAAAGCCAATGTGGAGTTTATGGATGTAAGTAAGACACGATCTGTGTCTTTGAGTTTGGAAGGGATTGGTGGGTGGTGTCTTTCTGTAGTTCACAGAGATTGTAAAGAGGAATTCCTGCCAGGTTTTTTTTCCCTTATATTTAAATAGCAGCAGCTGTGTACTCAGTTTTTAGCACCGTGTCAAGATCAAGCCTCATTGACACTATGGATGTCTATATCCTGTTCTGTGGCGATTCTTTGACAAGTAACAGAAGTCTGTGCTTTTTTTGTAAATCTCTCCTGTGAGTTTAAAAATTACACAGGACTTTTAAGCCTTGCAGATCTGCTCAGTGTTTAGGCCTAATTGGATTTGCATTAAAGAGGTTGTAAGCCACAAGGAGATTGTACTCCCATTATGTATAACTTATTCTTCCATCTAGAAATGACCAGAAATGTTCAGTTATGGATTTACCTGTTTCAGTTGCTATCACTGGATGAAAGTAAATGGAACTGTGCAACTTGGCACCAGCTGAGTTTCCTCTGATAAAGAAGTAGTAGTAATATCTCCTCCTCTGATGCTGCTTAAACCCTCTGCAAAGAAAACAAGATTAAAAGGCAAATTTGCTTGTCTAAGGTCTCATAGCTCAGCTTGGTCAGCTGACTTAGTTTACTGGACCACGGTTCCCTCCAGTGTGTTTATCCTAACCTCTGATAAATGGCTCAGAAATGATGGAGAGTTTTGGGGGAACTCTGGAGAGTTGTAAGGTGCAGTTACACTAGGAAAGGTCTCTCTTTAAATTAACAGCTTCTCAGGAGTCTCTGACCCAGTGATAACAAGGTTAGAGAAAAGTTAAAGTTGTTTTTAGTTCTTGAGGTTAAAAATAGACTTTAGGTTGTTTTTAATCACAATGAAAGAGAATTTGACCTTAGCAGCAGCTGATACATGTGACAAGAAGAAATAATAATGTTTTGTATCAATGCTGCTTTTGATATATGTACAATGGTCTGTAATCCTTTGATGAAGATGATTTAATTTCATTCTTTTCAAATAACTGTTCATCGAATCATACAGATGTTCCTGCTATCCTTACCTCCTTTCTTAAACGAGTGTCTGAGATGTTGGTAGTGAATGGGAAGAAGAGGTTTGTGGGCAGGAGGTGTCATTTTATGAGTCACACCCCTGACTTGCATTTTTTTTTGTCCTTGTCAAGTACTGGTGTGCTTTTGTCAGCAATTATTTCTTCCAGGGACTGTGGATGTCCTTGTACTTGCAAGTAAAAGTTAGGATTCCTTTTAGAGAGACTCTGGAACATGGAAAGCCTTTGATAAACAATGATTTGTGTACAGGGGGAGCACCTGGGACACTTCAGTGTCTACCAAAAATTGCTGATGTAGATGTTAGTGGCACTGTCCGTAGCTCTGGTTAAAACTTCTAATGTTGGCAGAATGTGAGTCTGAAAGTGCTCTGTGAGCTCATGAAATTCTGCTAAATGTTGTAGAGAAAGAGTAAAGAACAAAAATTTGGCTACTGGGCTGTCATTTGAGCACCCTGAACAGGTGCTAATGGATTGATAATGACTATAATGACATAATGCATGCGATGGCCAAACACCTCCCACCCACTCCCATCAGGGGATGATGAATTTGCCAGCATCAAAAAGTACATCCCTTATTTGGGATTTTTCTCTGGGGAGTTGCAGCAGAGTTTATTTTCCGGGCTTTCACCGAATATTCTGAGTCGAAAGGGATACACAAGGATCATGGAGTCCAACTCTTAAATGGCACCACTGCCTCCCTGGGGGGAATCCAACCCCATGTCTCCCACATGAGAGGTTGGAACACTCATCACTGTGCTAAAGTGGCTCTTTTTTTTTTTTTTTCCAAGTATTGCCAGAGAAGAGAGCCAGGTCTTTTCTTTTCCTCTGCTCCCTGTGTTTTTACATGGTTTTTGTCACTGCAGTGGTCCCTGTCTCTTACAAGAATGCAGTCAGGATTCTGCAAAGTAACCTGAACCTCCTTCTCCAGGGCAGAACCAGAATGTAGGTGTGGGCTTCTGTGGATTTGTTTTCACCACACAGAGGATATTGTTACGGTTTTGTAAAATGTAGGTTTACCTTTTTTTCCTGGAATGATTTCAGTCTCAAATATTCTCCCCTCAAGTGTTGAAATGCTTATGTGCTTAAGTTGGGAGGGCATGGTTTCTCCTCCCTGCTTGGCTGGTCACACCTCCTGGTCCAGAGAAAGGGGCTGGAGTTTGAATCCAAAGTTCAGGTGCTCTGTCCACTGGTCTACCTGCAAGTGTGTGTGGGAGGGAGTCACCAGGAGGGAACTACGTCTTGCTCCCAACCCCAAGGCTGCTAATGGAATTTATGAGGGGCCTGGTTTTTAGGAAGGAAAGACAAGCTTGTGGTGAAGCAAAAAGGCAATTATGCAGCTAAGAGGTTACTTGGTGGTGGAACAGTACATTTCACTTGTGAAAACAGTTTCACCCTCCTCAGCCTGTATTCGTTTGACTGTTATGATTGTCTGGTAAGTCAAGTAACCATTGGGCTGATCAGGTGGTTTAGCATCAAACCAGATACTTGACTGCTAATGTAATAGACTCTAAAATCATGCAGCAGTTGGAGAGCATAGCGAACACCCTTTGAGGCTGAAAAAATAAACTTGTCATGGAGAAGCAGACAGCTGATGAGGGCCTTGCTTCTCTAGCCCTCTAAGCCCGATGTTTCCAGCAAGTAATCCTGTGAGCTCTGATTCTGCCCAGGGTTTTGATCCACTTACAAGTTTAATCTCTCCTCTCTGAACTTAAATGCTCCATTATCTGTTAGAAAATAATTAGAGGCTGCAAGCACAAGTCAGCATACACAGAGTTCCTTGGGAGTCCCTGAGCTCATTGAGGCGAAGACAGTTTGAGTGATGGTGGTCAGCTGATATTGGGCCAGGAGCTAAGAATAGAAGGCAGCACTGCGTAGCTAGGTGAGAAAGTTAACTTGGGAAAAATTAAACTGAAGGGTTTGGGATTTATGGTTGGAAATAAATTTCCCATTCTGATTTGTTTCCTGGTAAGAGAGCTTCAGAGGCAGTTGATTTCTTTTATGGTTTTATAATTAAGATCTCGGGGCCTCTTGCCTTGGCCTGGGCTTGCTGCAGTTCCCTCCTGTCTGTAGGAGCAGTGTTTGGTGTGCAGGAGAGAGTTGGCACATGAAGTGCAAAGGTAATATGTGACCGTGACCTCCACCAGGCGTGCAGCAAAGAAATTAAAGTTGCTTATAGGGGGCTGATACTCACATCTTTTCTTTATATCTAAATTAATAAAGCAGTCAGATGTGCTGTGGAAAGAAACAGCTTTTTTTAAAGGTGTGTTATAATCTGTATTTTCTAAGCCTGTGTTATAATAAAGACAAGTCTTACATTTGAAGATACCAATATTGAAATATTCAGTTCTGAGGTTTCAAGAGGGGAAAAAAAAATCATGTAACTGGCTAGCAAAATAATTTCATCACTTGTTCAGCTGAAAACCCACACAGATAAGGAGAGGTCTCGATGCTTTCTTTGTTCAGATATGTCTGTGTGGTGGGAAGTACACTGAGGCACAGCTGGCTTCTCAGGTGGGGAAGGTGAGAGAAGACCTTTCCTTGGTTTCCACCATTGGCATTAGACTTTGGGTTCTTTCTTTGGCCCTCAGTGGCATTCACAGAAACCTTGAAGCTATGGACACACTCTGTGCTGTAGTTCTCAGATGCATTTACACTCAATCTCTTTTTAAGATGTTACCTTATGTGACTTTGTAGGTGACTGTAGAAATATTTTTGTCTGTCCCTTGATTATTTTTAGCTCCTTGCATGCATCTCATGCTACTGCCCAGCCAAGTGTTTGACATAGGTCTTGAACAGACCATGCAGATGCTTCTGGAAGTCTGAAAACACATCAGTATGCCCTGGAGGTGTTTAAGGTCAGACTGGATGAGGAGCTCAGTGACACGGTCTGGATGGTGGGAGGCTTGGATGGATGGAGCGTGGTGCCCGTGGTTCCAGGGTTGTGGGCCTGATCCCTGAGTGGGTGTTCGCTTGGGAATTGGACTCGATGATCCTGTGGGACCAACTCAGAATAACCTGTGAACCTGTGCACTTTAGCTGGATCCTGGCTCCCCACAGTCATTCCACTGCCTGCCTGCTTGGGAAATACAGCCAAGCTCATCTTGAACAGGAGTTTAAAGGGCAGCTTTATGATCAAATGAAATCCTTTATGGCAGCAGTGAGACATTTTCCTTTACCCTCCTCTGCTGTCATTTATGTAAACATCTTCCTTTTCAGCTGGCATGAGGAGTCTGTGTAAGCACTGCCTGGAACTGTGCTCCAGCTGCAATTCAGACACGCTCTCACTCCATCATGTCAGGTTGCCAGGGGTTGGGGCAAAGGGGTGCCCTCACTCCTCTGATTGTAGACTCCCTTTTGTGCAGCCTCTCTGCTCCCTCCCACGCTCTCGGGAAGTGTGAGTAGAGCCACTTAGGAGGGGGAGCTGTTTGCCTGTCAGCTCCAGGCTCACTGTGATTGCAACTGCAATTTGCAGCTTGTCCAGAGATGCCAGAAATCAAGTTGTCCTTGAGAATGCTGCACACCAGGCACAGGCCCTGAGAGTGTTTCTCTCTGGAAATGTGATCCCTGCTGAAGATGGTTCTGGTTTTAGTAGTCTGAAAATAAACTGTTTTCAGGCTACATTTCTGTTATTTTCATCTTAGGTCAGAATTTTGTCTTTAATTTTTTGATTGAAGTAGTTTTTCCTTCCATAGTGTGTGTGTGTGTTCAGGGGGGGTGTTCATTTTCCATATGGAAGACCAAGTAATTGTATGGTCATAATATACATGCAGAAAGGATGAAGTACAAATATAGACAGACAAGCCAGGCTGTTTGGAACCAATTTTGTTGGCATAGCACTCCAGCTGGAAAATAAAATGAGGGAAGGTGCTACTGGTGGTGGTGGAAGTCTGAGCCCTAATGAAATCCATGGGAGCTGTGAATTCGCCAGTGAATTCAGCAGGGCCAGGCCCTCACCTCTGGAGTAATCCTGCCACAGGTTTAAGGAAGAATCTCGTGCTGTAGTGAGTGACTGACATGACAAATTATTCCTAAATGACATAGGAAATAAATTCAGATGCTTTTTGTTATGGCAATTGCAGAACTCTTTATTTCAAGGTTGTATTGCTTTATGGTTCAGAAACCCTGCGTAAGGTTGGATAAACCTGTGAGTGGGGGAAAGATCTAGTGAGAGTGTTAGTTTAGCTGTGAATTCATTGAAACTATTAAAAATTCCAGTCAAATTCAAGAATCAGTTTTGGCTGTGAAGTGTGTGCGTGAAGGAAACATTTTGAGTTGATGTCCTGTATTATGATGGTGGAAAGTTCTCCAGTAACAGGGTTAATACTTGTTCCTTTGAAGTTGGTTACTGAGACATGAAATGAGTTATTTGGTTGCCTGTATATGTTTCTTTTATTGTTTTATTAGGACAGAATAGAAGAGAGCTCTTTTGGAAAAGTTATTTAGAATTTGAACAGCGAAACAATGAGAATAATAAAAAATATTTTTTAAAAAAAGGCAGAGAAATGTTGCTGTGAGAATCATATAAGTGGCACACAATGGTTTAATTAGGAGACTTAATCAGAAGCTTGTGGGATTTGTATTTCCAAGATGAGTTTTCTGTGGAGGCTCATTCTTGGCACTGTGCTGTATGTTGCCATCTTTTATTATAGGTTAAATCTGGATCTGGGTCAGAATCCTCTCCTCCACTTTGAATTTTCCCAGGTAATTGTATGTAGATGTGGGCTTTTAGGAGAGTGATCTTATGCACATCAACAAAAATTTGTTAGCCATGAATGAAAATTCATGTGAAGTCATGAATTTTGAGGACAGTGGGTCTCTTCATCTGCACAACCAGTGCATGGTGTGACTTAAGGCAGAAGGGAAGATGTACCTCTATGAACACAGATCTTGCTGGAATGAAAGGCTGATAAACTTGTCATTACAAATGTGAGAAACAGCCTTCCTTAAACATCAGTGACCGGGAACACTGGAATTCTTCACACACTCTTTCTGGCAGACAGATGCAAAGAGCAGGAACAAAAATGACAAAACTTGGTAAAACAGAAAATGAGATTCTTGAATAATGCTTGATGTGTTGTGAGAAGAAGCTGACAGGGTTTTAAATCAGTGTTTGACACTGACAACTGGGTGACTGGGGCTGACTTACCACTAAAAGAAACTGAAAACCTGTATTTAAGAATTATCCTATTTCTTTGTGCCTCCAGCTCACATTAGCAGTATAAAATAGGCGCAAGCTAGTATTTAAACTCCTAAAGGGCAATGCATGTTGCCATGTGGATAAAAAAATGCAGTTTTTTATGGGACCTCTGTTAATAAAAGAGAGGGGTAGTGTTTCCATGGGCTTAACTGTAATGCATCCTAAACAAACCATCACTGGATGGAGATTAATGGTGAATCTAATGAGCTTTGAGGGAAGGACTGAAGAAGAAGAAATATCTTGGTATTTGTCAGAGGAGCTGGCTGTAAAAGTGCATGGATATGCTGGCTAATCATTTTTGAAGCACACTTGTTTGTGATTTAGCTCAGTGCCAGATGGGCAGGCTATTCCACATCAGATTTGTCAGGAAGGCAGGCTGATGGGGCTGGGTGAGCTCCAGCACATGCTGCAGCTCACAGATCAGCAGCAATGCAGAAAGCAAGGGCAAAGGGCCCTGGGGGATCAATGCATTGTATTTGTCATCCTTGGTTTTATGCTGCTGAAGTGCCAAGGCAACTCAAGAGTTAGGGGAGATCAACGGGTTTTGTGTTGTAGTGAGAAAACAAAAAATCCAAGACTCTTTCATCCATACAAATACTTGTGCTGTGCCTGTTTTTAATGGGAATGTAAAGGTACAGGAGCTGCACTTGAGATGTCACTCTCAAAATACATTTTGCCTTCATGATCCTGGAGTTTGGAATACTTCTCTCTTAGTGATTTGTTGCAGAAAACCACTCAAAAATTAAGTATTTTCCACGTCTCAGCACTGATCCAGACACCTCTGATACATCAGCAACTGTCAGAGATTTAAAAAGAATTAACATCTCTCTGCATTAATATTCCACATATTATTTCCAAGTCAGCTGTCCCTACTGTGGCTTGTCCCATGATTGTAATGGAAAAATAAGACAGGGAGATCTGGGTAACTGACTGATAATCTTTGTAATATTGTGACAATTCTTCTTAGCTGTCACTGACTGGGATAAACAGATAGACCTGAGGTCACACTGTATCTGGTAGTCGAGGAGTAGCAGTTGCTGGTTTGAAATACCTGGTCCTTCCACGCTGAAAGCGTAGTTCCAAACACAAAAAGGTTTTGCAGAGCAGTATTTGACGTATTAACTTTGGTGTTACTTCTTTGTGTAATGTACAGCATTTCTTGGAGCTGGGGAAAATGTGGTGAGCTTGTCCCTCTCCCAAAAGGCATTCAATGCAGAGACACAACAGATAAAGGGTAGAGGAATGATAATTACTATGACAGTTTATAGATGGGGCTCTGGATTGCAACGCTGATCGCTTAACCTCTAATCAAATTACTTAAAAAAAAATTAATTCTTAAATATATTGTGGTTTGAAATTACCTTGGAATATTAACAAGAAAATACTATATGAGTTTTGTTACCAGACAAAACTATTTTATCGAGTTATCCATTGAGAATGTGTCTAAAATGGTCTTTTCAAACGTCTCTCATTATCAGTTCTTTCCCCCAGGTCAGGTATTGTAAAGAATCTGGATGATGCTTTATATAGGAGGCAAGTTGTGTTTAGCAACAAGAGAAAGAGAATAGCTTTTGGTTACTTGTAAGGTGATCACAAGTGTATCCTGAAGGTTTCTGCTTTATATAGAATATTAGGCTTTTAAGAAAGTACAATTACGTATTTTTGAGCTGTGTTGACAAATGTCTGTTGTATTTACTGAATAAAAGCTTCAAAGACTTCAATTGATGGACTTGCATAGGGAAATTCTGTGCTGTGGAGTAGAATCAATGCAGAAGTTGGAAACAGTTGAGGTACAGTTCAAGGAACAGTTAATCTGATGGAAATGGTTTCAGTCTGATGCTGTTCCTCTAAATTGATCCTGAAGAAGGAAGGAGCTTTGAGTATGTGTTTATAAAGTCAAGCTTTTCACCAATAACGGAAAATATCAAAGCAATGCCCAAAGATCCTTCAGAAAGGAGCGGGAACTTTATAGATCATTTTTTTTCTGTCACTCATTCTTAACACCTCACCATCACTCCTCTTAAATCAAAAATCAAAGCAATAACTCCCTCCTTCTGCAAGGAATCTGCAGCCAAGGCTGAAAATGTGTATAAGCTGGTCAGTGGTAAGGTCTGAATTAGGAGACTTAATTGGTACAAAGCATGGGAAAGTAAGAGGCATATGGTGTGTGGGCTCTACAAAACATATCTTCTGTCTGTTTTCCAATGTTTAAGCATGTGCTTAACTCTAAGCACTTGAGCCCTGTTGGAGTCAGCATGGTGCTCCTCAGTGTTTGCAGGAGGGATCTCAGGACTGCTTTTAAATACTTTTTTCTATTTTATGTTGCTCCAAAATACACAGTGAGCCAGTCTTGCTTCTCTAAGCACATGAACGTGTCTATTCCTGCATGAATAGGACCTTCTACTTCTCCAAGAGGGGCCCAGAAGATTTGACCCAGCAAGCGGAATAGCTTTCAAATCCCTGAACTGTGCTAGTTTCAAGTGGTTTTCATTCTTACTTTTTATCCTAGAGGGTTCTCAGTTTGGTGACACAGTTTGGTTGATGCAAAACTCTGGCTAAGAGCTCATCAGAACTCTTTAATGACAGGGCCTTGATTTAGACATCTGGTTGTTTCCTGTTGTGCCAGCCAGAGTCAGTGTTTCCCCAGAGGAAAAGCACTGAACCATGTGAGTGTGAGAAGAGGTTTTGGACTTAGATGTGCACTGTTACACTTAAGTGTAACAACCTTTGATGAACCTATATCTGCTGTATACTTTTATCTTACTTTATATATATGTACTTTATCTTACTTTATACTTGGAGTGTGGGTGTCATACAGTCAGTGTAGGGGTGTATATTGTGAGGTGTTTGTGCTGTCTCTTAGCCTAAGTTGTGCAGAATGCATAGGATAAGTCAGCTATAACCAGAAAAATCTGTGAGAGCCAGCAGACAAAAGCCGTTGAAATGTAATGTTGGGCTGTAATTGGATCTGCCCTGCAGCGGGTCAGACACACATTCCAGACAGGTGTTTGTCCCAGCCATTAAAAGAATTTTAAAATTAATGCAAGAAGCAGTGTATTCACTGTAGTATCTCTCCTTTTAGCACTGCACAGCTGTGCTTTCAGAAAAATGCACAGCACAGTATAAAGTCAGCTTTTAAGTACATTTATTTACCCGACAATGATTAGGAAGAACAGCTGGGTTGTTCTCTTCTGGCTTCTTTCTCTTTTGCTTTGTTTGAGGGCATTTTATGGCAAAAACGTTTAGAAGCAGAAGGTTAGGAAATGGGAGGTTTTTCAGATTTTGTGCTTGCTGAAGTCTTTATCAGAATGAAATCTTCATCTTGCTTAATAGGAACAGTTAAATTTACCCTGGGCTTGCCAGACTGGGCAGCAGATCTATGATACTTCTCTGGAACGGGGAAGGTTTAGACTGGATGTTAGGAAGAGGTTTTTCCCAGAGAGAGTGACCCCTCATTGGAATGGTCTGCCCAGGGAGGTGGTGGAGTTGCCATCCCTGGAGGTGTTTAAGAGAAGACTGGAGGAGGAGCTCAGAGACATGGTCTAGATGTCCAGATTTCCTTTAGACTCTGATTTGGGAACTTGGCAGGGTGATGCATGCACTCAAGATATACTAATTAATAAACATGTGCTGGGTAGAAGTTGTGTCCTGGGCCACTCTGGGTGGAGAATGAATTTTCAACAGGGACATAAATATGCACCTTGCTAAGTCCACAGGTTTACAGATTGAATGGTCAGAGAAACAAAACCTGTTACAAATTAAACTCTTCAGGATCCATCATGCTGCATAATATTTATGCTCAGTTGTCAGTTGCAATTGTTAGCAGCAACACCTCAAAGCAGGAAAATGGGAGGTTAAATACCATCTTATAAGATGTGCTGTAGTTGTTACAGCACTCGTTTTTCTCTGTCTCGAGAATTGCTTTTTCTTCCCCATTCTGGAAAGCCAAAATGAAAACCCTGATTTAGTTGGATTTTGAGTTACTTCTCAGAGAGAGCAATCAAATTAAAAATATTTCAAATGTATCTGCAGAGTATGGATAGATCAGGAAACAGTTTTGGGTGGTGTTTTACAATTACAATTGCACCTACTCAGAGCCCTACTGACATTGCTCTGCTGACAGACACCAGAGTCATAAGTCTGGTCACTGATACTTAAAAACTCACCCTTCTTTGAGATGCTCTCTTGTTATTCAATGCACATGGCAGGTGGATCTGTGTGAACCATTAAGATAACATTTGTGTCATGGGTTAATGTAGTTGTTTAATGTAGGCTTGTGTCTGTAAATCACAGGAGTTGAGCTTAATGGAGCAATAATGCAACCACATTTAAAAGGGGCAGAAGTGAGGGATGATCGACATGACGTGATTTCTTTATATGAAATAACGTATCTGGGAGGTGTAGTGCTGAGTTCAACATGGAAGGCTCAAATGAAGGAACCTGTGGTGAGGCTGGCAGGACACAACAATGGCCCTGCCAGGCTACACAGGATTACAGGTTCACAGGTTATTCTGAGTTGGGAGGGACCCACAGGATCATCGAGTCCAACTCCCAAGTGAACGCCCGCCCAGGGATTAGGCCCACAACCCTGGAACCACGGGCACCACGCTCCATCCATCCAAGCCTCCCACCATCCAGACCATGTCACTGAGCTCCTCATCCAGTCTGACCTTAAACCCCTCCAGGGATGGCGACTCCACCACCTCCCTGGGCAGACCATTCCAATGAGGGATCACTCTCTCTGGGAAAAACCTCTTCCTAACATCCAGCCTAAACCTCCCCTGGTGTAGCTGAAGGCCACGTCCTCTTGTTCTGGTGTCGTCATTAGCTGCCTTCTGCAACAAGGTCTTTCTTTTCCACCCTTCCACCTGTATACACTGGCACTGCAAGCGCTGCTGTGAGTAGGTAAAGCCTTGATTTCAAGTAACTTGTTTTGAGACCCTGTGGTACCTGAGCCTCAGCTGGTCAGGGCTCACCACAGATCTGTGACTTGGAGGTAAGGCTGAGCTCCAGAGCTGCTCCCTGTGTTCAGGCTGTGCTGGGGATGGCTGCCATGCACTGCTGTAGTTGGTAATACCCAAGCAGCAACAGCATAAATAAACTCTGTCAGGAAATTTGCTTTGGTGGGGGAGTTACTCTGTGGTGAATCAGAGTCCAGACTTTCAAAATGGTCAGCTGTCACTTCTCAGTTCGCCAGTGTTACCAGGACTGACTCCTAAGGGAGAGATGAAGTTCTGTATCTTAATTTCTCTCTCCTCCATCCCTTTTATATCTCAACTGTCCAAGGAATTTTTTCAGGAAAGCAAGGTAAAGTGATCTGGGGTACTGTTTCTACTTCTGCTCCCGACTTCCCATGTGACTGTGAAGAGCAGGTTCTGCTTTTCTGAACCTGCCTTTCCTCTCCGTTAGATTAGAATAGGCACAATGTCAAACTCATTTGTGTAATTGTGCCGATTGAGTGTAGAGACAAGATCTGCAGACATACACCTACTAAAAGATTCACAGAATTGCAGAAGTTGATTTTGGAAGATGTCAGTGTCACCCAGCCAAGTTTGTGAGCTTATGTGCCTTACCTCATTAAATGTTTTAGAGAATTTACTTGGGAACCAGGCTGCAGAGTGCCTAAGTGCTGTGAAGTCTGTAGCTCTAGGGTCTTTTGTGTCCAAACAGATTTTGAAATGGAGACTCATATTCCTTATTTGCTGAACAGATTTTTAAAATGCTGCTAANGTGCTACAAGTGTTTTCCCAAGAGAATTTGTTTTAATTTAGTGAGAACATAAACATTTTGGCAAAAGAGCTTCAGGGGTAACATACAACAAGGTGGAAACATGGGTGAAAAGCACCCAGCAATCAAAGACATGGTCCACAAAGGCACGCAGCCCAAAGCAATCAGTAAGTTTTAACTCACCCAAAAGAGATTAAGGAAGAGAAAATAAAGGAAAGGGAGAATAAAAGAGCCAAGAAAGAGGGAAGAAGAGATTAGAATAAGAAAGTTAGATAGCTACAGTGGAAGAATCCTGTGGAAGTCACATGACAACAGCAGGTCCCAAGAGGAGGAGCAAAATGGAGCCTCTCTCAGCTGTATTTATGGGATTTGTCTACTGTGGCCGCCCCTCCCAGCCAGGACACTGGGGTCATTGACCACTCAGTGCCCTCCAGGCCAGAGTGAGGGATGGTGCAGCCACTCAAAGGCTCATTTGATTTGCAGGTCAGCCAGATGTCCCCTGAGCCGTGTGCGCTGCCACATTGGGCCATGTGCATCCTGATCCTGCAGGTCCGACTGTGTCCCCAGCACTGACACACACACAGACAAAATGCTTGGTCCAACACAATAATTAAACAATCTAGTGACATTCAAATCCAGTCTCTCTCACGGGGAAACTCTTACCTTTACTCAGAGACAGAGTGGGCAGAAAGTGCCATCTCCATATGCATCTGCAGGAGGGAAATGAATGGGGTAAAAGGACAGAATAAGGCAGAGGAATTTTGTCCTCTGAAACTGGACAGTGCACCTGTCAACAGGTATTTCTTAGGAACATTCTCTAGTAGCAGCAGAAGAAAGGCTAAAATTTCTTCAAGGAGACCTCATGCCTCAGAGTTGAATGAGCAGGAACTACATTGATTGAAGTATGGACAAAACTGCTTAAATTAAATCTCTTCCCTAATTTGGTGCATCGGAATCTTCCTTAGCTCTGCTTCTCCATCATCCCATCAAATAGCCACTATTTATTCATTTATTTATTTCTTCACATACATTTGGGAAGAAAAAGGAAGGAGTCTCTCTCTCCCCCCCTCTCCTCCCCCCATGGGAGCCATCTGCTCTTTTCTTACTGGGAGGGAAAAAACCCTACAATTAGCATCTTGTTCATCTTTTTGTTTTACCAAAAAAAAAAAGGGAGGGAAAGAAAGAGAGAGAACTATTATGCAAATACTCTGCAATTTGGTTTCAAATATTCATTGTACTATGATGAGCAATTTCCTTTAATACAAACTTAACCTACTTGCCAGAAGCTTTTTTTTTTTCCTTGCCTTAATATAGGGAAGGGTGAACAAAAAAGTCCAACTTTTGTGAGTTGGGGGTATGCTGTATTCCTCAGATAACTTCTGCTTTTTCTCATCATTTTCTTTCTTTCTTTGGCACTATTACAGCTCTTATTCTGTAAGTTGTAGGGGGTTTTGGTGGGAAAAAAGAAAAAAAAAAACAACCAAAAAAAAGCCCCAAACCAAAATAGCTTCACAAAGCCACAATTTCATCTCATTTCTCATTGTTCCTTTGCCATGATGAAATGGTCGTGAAATGGAGGACTCAGCCTCGTGAATGAGAGGGAAGAGCTTTCTCCTCCCTGCTGCTTTTAAATTCTAGTTGCTTGTGATGGCAGAAGTACCTTCAAGAGCAGTTATGGGGGTTTTCTCTAAGGAACTTCTGTGCTACTTCTCAGTGGTATGAACTTCAGGGTTAAATAGCCTAGTCAAGATTAAATCCTTGTGGCCCTTAGTTCTGGACAACCCAGCTTGCTGGGTGAAAACCTCTGGAAACTAATGGTCTGGAAAAGATAAAGTCTAGAAGGAAGACAGGAATATTATGTCCTATTTACTGTGTGAAAAGCTGAAGTGTGGAAAAAACCATAATCACAGAATCACAGAATTAGTAAGGTTGGAAAATACCCTAGAGATCATCAAGTCCAACCTATTACCTAACCTAGCCAAACCTGTGGGAAGAGTACTTCGGAAGAATCAGGAGGTGAATTTTAGAGGCTCACATTTAGAAAGCTGCTGCTTCCTGTAGTGATGGACTTGTGGCTCTGCTGCACCTGGGCTGTCACAAGCCCTGGCTTAGGCTATTGCTGTGCAGCAGCCCTTGGGTTGATGACACGGTCATAATCCTTTTGTCTTAACAAGTCTGCTGACTTTTTGTAGGACTTAAGAGTATCAAGCACATTGGAAAACCAACACTACACCTCCTGATTCTTAGATCTTTGCAGGCTGAAGTTTGGGAAAGCATCAATCAACATATAAATGTTATAGGCTTGAGTGTAAAAGCACTAAGCATAAATTGTTTGACACAGTAGGATGTTTTGTCACAGTTCCATCAACTACCTCACCAAATAAGGCTTAACTGGCCATCTTGCTGTGCATGAGCGGCATCGTTTGCTTGCTTAATATGAAGCTGATGCCCAATGGATTGATCACAAGAATTCAAGAGGCAAAATTATAGGAAGTGAAACAAGCCTAAAGAGACCTTTAAGCAAAGTCAAGTGTGTCACACATCCTTGTTTCTCTGGCTGTAATAGGACAGGGAATGTAGGCAAGTGCAGAATTTTAGATCTGAGCCATCCCTGGATCTGTGCAGACAGTCTGATTCTGTGGTTTGGGACTGGGTACATCATGGATTCATTACATCAGACTGGATGGACAGCACAGGAATTTATGGTGCTTAGGGGACACTGATCCCCTTTAGATGCTTAATGGGAAAGCTCTTATTCCTAGAGCCTTGAAGCACACCAGAGTAACTGCATCCCTTCTGTCGTTACAGGAAGCTCTCATCATGGCCAGCATGGACCACCCACACCTGGTGAGACTCCTGGGTGTCTGCTTGAGCCCAACCATCCAGCTGGTCACTCAGCTGATGCCTCATGGCTGCCTCTTGGATTATGTTCATGAACATAAGGATAATATTGGCTCCCAGCTTCTGCTCAACTGGTGTGTCCAAATAGCCAAGGTACGTAGCTCATGCTGTTCTCTTTTTTTTCATTTTCATTGCTGACTTTAAAACCTGACTTCTATTTTTGTTTGTGTTGGGGTTTTTTCAGGGCTATTTTTCCTTTCAAGAAGGCTGGGTAGTTCTTGAAACACACTGTTTTGGCTGGTAACAGTGTTGTAGATGACTTGTCAATGTGTAAATCAAAGGGGTTTTCTTGACCATCTTTTTCACTCAGTGGCATCTTCCAGGGCTGTGAGGGAAGAAGAGACATCTGGGGCTGAACACAGGATGATTTTTCAGCCTCTTCTATTGTTCACTATTTCTACATACTGATTTAACGCGATGGTAGTTTCCAGTCTTTCCAAATCTTGCATTGCCAGTTAAATTCTGATACACTATCAATTGACTGCCCCCGCGCTGCCAGGAAGATAAATATTCAGTTCATGCCAGTCCTTGGGGAACCATTGTGGTTCCACTGTATTTAAGACTATCACAACAGCTGAGGCTGCAGGGTAATACTGCTGGGCTCTGCAGAATGGGAAATCTCAAGGACTGGATCCCACTTTTCTTAATTGTGTAAAGCTCTCTGCCTTCCTGGGGTTTTCAGAAGCAGGAGTGAAGCCTTTCTCATTCATTCAGCACTTCAGCTAAGGTGGAACTTGGAGTTATTCAGAAGTTATTTAAAGTTTTAGATTTTTTTTGGTGAAAATGCTTGTTGCAGACATGTGCCATGATCTGCCACCTTGCATTAAATCTGCAGCATTAAGTGAACTTCCTACAGCATCCATTACAAAGTCTTAATTCAAGTTGTAATATTAATCTTCTAGCTCTGAAGAGAAACCTGGAGACTCAGCAGCTGTTTTGCTGGACTGAATGTTAAGTACCAAGTAAACATTCACATCTTTTAAAAACTGTGGTACAAAATAAGAAAATGTAGAAATTCAGTTATCCCTTAGTTTTGGTTCAAGGAGAGGGTGAGTTTCGGGTGCACCATTAATAGGGACTATTTTTTTCCAGTGTTGGATCTGTTGTCAAGCCTTCCTGAAGGCAAACATGCTGGACTGGGGAGTTGGTCCATAAAAGGGGTGGGGCAATCCAACCCCCACAGTGTGATGTTGCAGAATTTTGTAGATGTGTTAATATCTTGTGCTGATGGTCAAAGACCCAGAGTTGCCTGGAACTGGTGGGGTGTGCCTGTATCAGAGGATTTGCAAAAGTTTATTTAGGGCTGTTACCAGACCTAGGAAGGTGGGAGAGAAAACACATATCCCTGTTACAGTCCTTCCTCTCAACCTTCCGCCTTCCCATCTGTTCTCCACTGTCTTGATTGATAGTGGCTGTTATTATTTATTACAAAACATTTACACAGTGGCATCCATGCAAAAGTAATCCACCTGTATTTTCACTTTGTACATGTCTATGGGCATTGACTCATTAAATGGTTTCATCTTATTGTAGGGATTAGATTTAGGTACACTCCTTGGAAAATCGTTGCCTGTTGGTTTTCTAGTTCATCATGTGATGTGTGAGAAGATGAGGTATTATGGATACCTGAGTTCTGAGGTGGTGGTAACCAAGCAAAGAACTGAGATCAGATGTGTAATATTAAATGATAAAATGTCAGGAAGACAAAGGAACAAAAGGTGTCCTGTTATTGAGGGAGTTGAGCAAAGTTTAGTTAGTTTAATGACATTTAATTAAGTCCATCTTCTGCATCACAAGAATCTCCAAAGAATAACGAGGTACCTCTAAATCTTTATTTTCTTCTTCTCTTCGGAGTCCTTCTGCATTGTGCATTAACAATCCTTGCCATCAGGTTGGTATCCATGCATAAAGATTCACAGCCTCCTATATAACAATTAAGATTTCGGTGAAGAGAGTAAAAGAGAGACATAAGGGTGTGTGCACGCCGCATAACGTGCAAGAGTAATGGAAAAATTCTGCACACAATTTTCTGCATTACACTGTGCTTTCTGCTGGGGTGCATGAATACCTGTTGCCTGGCTGTCTGTCATACTGTAGTGTTGGTTGGGGTTAAAGATGAACACAAGAAAATATTTCAGAGCTGTCCCCAGACAAGGAGTGCCCTTATACCCCCAACATTGGATAGAAGAAAGACTTGTTTTACATTCACCTGTCACATTTCACAGTGACTAAGAATCATTCTGCAGCCTGGAAGCAGGAAAGATTCAGTGTGCCTAGAAATAGACTGGTCTCCAGAGGGCAGAGTGCAGGAGACTGTTGCACCAAGCACAAGTTCCCATTCACTGCTGGAGAGGTCTGTGTATTCCACTGTGCTCAGGTTTCAGGCTCTGCCATATGGCTTAAGAATGTCTTTCCACATCTTGCCTTTCAAGGCTTTTGGGAATGATGGGTCTGCCCAGGGAGGTGGTGGAGTCGCCATCCCTGGAGGTGTTTAAGAGAAGACTCGATGAGTGACATGGTCTAGATGGTGGGAGGCTGTTTGGGAGTTGCACAAGATGATTCCTTCCAACTTGGAGGAACCTGTGAACCTGTTGTGTCTTTCCGAAAGGTACCAAAACAATGATTAGCAATGTAATAAGAGCCAAAAATAATCAGTGACTTCCCAGTCCAGTTCTCTGCCCCCAGAAGCAGCTTCTGGTATCTCTTGTTAGACACATCTTTCTACCTTCACCTTCCCTGCTTTTATTGTGAGAATATTTTATTTTTCCCCAACAAGAAGAGGACTGAAAGAACAGCTTCAAATCTGAAGCTCAGGCTGATTTTTACAAATTGTTTAAAATCAAGTTGCTGCTGCAATACAGTTCCTCCCTAACTGTGCTTTTCTCCATCTGCCCATGTGCAGCCATTTATTTATTGAAGTCGTTGCTTCGGAGTTCATTTGTTCTGCCAGGCTGTTCATTTCCATATGTCTCTGCTTCTGTACAACTAGATGCAGAAACCAGTGAGTGCTGTTCCTGGTTGCCAACCCGCATATGGCTCCAGAGATCACTTCTGAAGGTTGACAACAGGGCAGTTATTAAGTATTATATACTGCCAACTGAAAAAAGCTTGAGTGTCTTTTTTTTCTTGCTTATACGGATTGTTTTGAATTTATTCTCCTGTTGTATTGTGGTAGGGTAATTGTGCTCTCCTTCCAGAAGCTTTAACTTCTTATTTTATGGCTGAAAGCTGTAAAAATAGAGTAGCCCCCAAACACTCTGCATAAAACAGGGTTGTTAGAGAGCAGCTGTGTCTGAGGGGTTCTTCCCTTCTGCTTTGCAGATACACGAGACATCTCCCTGTGTATCACTTCGATGCAAACTGACTTGCTTAGGAACTGAAAGTTTAACTTTTTTAGCTCTGAGATCGTCATAATTTTGTGTGGAGTTTGATGTCCAGTAAGGCAGTAAATTCTGATCAAATATCAACGTACTTTGTAGAGGGGGAGCAAGAGTGATAACCTTGGTGACCTTAGGGTATGGAAGGGTGGAATAACAATTCATGAATGTCCATAGCGTTGGCTACTTGAGAAATGGATTGAAAATCAAATTCCATAAGGATGGCATAACCCAGAAGTGAATTCTCAGTAATTATGTCCTTCTCAGCCGGTGCAGGACAGACACATGTAAATCACACAGACTGAAAAAGGTGCCCTGTGTGCATTGGTATTTCACTGTGTTTGACACAATTTCTCTCAGCAAGGGCTGCCCAAACACACCCACACCCACAGGTTGGAGTGTGGGGATGAGAACATTTCTACAGAAGTGTGGTCAAAAAGGGAAAAAACATCTTGAGGCTTCTAGTCAGGAAGAGTTGGTTACATGCTGCCAGTGGGTGAGGTTTACAAAGGCACCTGTACTTGAGCCTGTGTCCTCTCTCTGTCACTTCAGTGCAAAATAACCCTGATTTCTGTGGAATTGTTGTGCTGTGCCAAATGCTCTCCATCTCTTTCAAGGGCATCTACAAAATGCAGTTTTGCTTTTGTACTGTTGCATACAAACTTGTAGCTTCACCACAGACCTGAGCAGTCCTATCTACAGTTTTACTGGGTTTTGGTTTTTTTTTTTTTTTTCTGTTACAATTATGGTTTCATTCCAGTTCTGTAGATTTGCATTGCATCTGTGCCAGTTTTACTGAGCAGTGTTCAAGTGCAGAGGAGCTTTTCCTGCCTCCAAGAAGTCAAGTCAGTGGAAGAGTCAGGAAGCAGTCCTCCCAAAACAGAGCAGCTTGTCTGAGACCATCTAACCTATGGAGGAGAGCTCAGCTTTCCTGGGTCTCAGCTGATGCCCCATTCTGTTCTGCCCTGTATCCTCCAGGGGCTGCCAGATCTGGTTTTTGTGTTCTGAGCTATAATAATTCTTTCACAATCCCTCAGAATACTAATGAGGTAAACCAGAAGTGGTTTGATAGAGTGGAATGTCATGGAAGGAAAATCGAGTACTTCAGGGGATTACTTTTTATACCTTTTCAATAAAAAAGAATTCTCAAATTACCTTAACTACAGGCCTGCACAGCATCAGTTATCCAGGTATGCAGGAAAACAATGTTTGAAAACACTCTAGGAAAGAAAAAGAGAGGGGAACTTGGGGATTGAATTTTAATGAAGCAGAGGCACATATTCAAGTCTGCTGAGTATTATTGCAGCACACTTGGAGTCTTCGCTCTCTCTGAGGATTCCCTGTCAGCAGTACAGATCTGCAGCTGGAAGCCTCCAGGAGGCTCTTGCAAAGCCTCCTTGCCACTTCTTTCTGCCACCCTGGTACCTGGCAGAGACGGACTTGTCCACTGTCTGCCCCTGAAGCCTCTCTCCATGCCAGGCTCTTTGGAGAGGTGTATTTACGGCTGCCCAGGACAGCCCTTCTCAGCTGGATGTAACCCCACAAGTGATGTGAAATTCCAAAGGTGGATGCTGAT
Organism: Pitta sordida; assembly: GCA_013390025.1. NCBI lineage: Eukaryota > Metazoa > Chordata > Aves > Passeriformes > Pittidae > Pitta > Pitta sordida. The sequence continues at coordinate 191,202 of WEKX01021786.1, forward strand.
TTATGCACCTGAGAGGCTGGTACAGAGCTCACCTCACATCCTAAATTCCGGGATTTCCATGTCTGGAGTGAGGGAGGCTCTGAGCAGGGAGGGCCAGACACGAGTGAGGTTGCACTGTGAGGTGAGGAGCCTTTCTTCTCCATCAAGGCAATGGATTAGGAATGCCTTGATAAGGACAGCTTTTGTTACTCTGCTGCAGAGGTGGTGGCAGAGAAGCTCTGTGAAATGAGAGGAATCAGGGGTAACTGGACAGGCTGGGAAGAAGTGGAGGACAGTGGCTGTGGTTCAAGGTCTTTATTTTACATTCAAGAAGCCTACCTTACAGCTCAGTGACCATCCATCACGGAGTGAACAAAGGAGCTTAATGACACTTATCTATCAGCTGTCCACCTTTTAAGCTTCAAGATGTCTCTATTCCCAGAGCTCCTTGCCATGACAAGGCTAATTGTATAATTATAATGCCATTCTAACCTCTCCTGACATGTTCACACTGGCAAGGACCAGGGCTAAGGGCTGTGATAATTATCACTGCAAGCAAGTCCATTAGCAGAGACGTAGCTCACTAATGGGCCTGCTCTGTGAAGGAAGTGCAGGGTACAGAAGAGTAGGATCCAAACCAAGGACTGTGAAATTAAAGCCATATTGAAACAAGGGCTTTAATTGTGTGGAGAAGCAAAATAAAAATAGGTAGGGCAGGTATCGCTTTCCTCTTCTGAATCCCTCGACAATTTCCTTTTCCTATTCCTATCCATCATGGTTATTTTCCTCACTCTGCTGGAAAGCTTGGATTTTCACAGGCTGAAAGGAAGGACCCTTTTCCCGCTGTCATTGGGGAGCTCGCACAGAAAAAGGTAATGTCATCAAGTCATCATCACCTTGCTCATGCCCAGGGATTTTTGGTACCCTGCCAGGCAGCTCCCTGAGCCACAAAGGTTCACACAAGCTTGAGAACATATTGCAACAAAATTCAGTTGGATCTCGCAGAGTTCTTCATCCTAGTTATTAATTTCTAAGTGGTGGAATGGGACAGACTTCCTTCTTGCTGTCTTGGGTTTTGTGAGATGCTGAAGATGTTTCTTTTGATCCTCTCAGATGTTAGGAATTTTTTCTCCCATCCATGGCAGGGCAGGAAGTAAATGTTATGACTTCGGTCATTGTGTCTGGTCTGCCATGTTCAAGTTGATGTGGGCATGTTGAGAGCAGCTCTTGCTAGTAAGCTGAGACATAGCATAGACCTGGAGATTCTTCCCTTTGGCTGTTGGTTGCTGTGCCTGGAAATAATACTCAAAATAAATCAGGGAATTGGATCCTATTCAAGGTAATTGCAGCATCCATGCACTTTGCATGTTTCATTGGCAGACACAGTATTCCACCTTTTCCTGCATAGTTGTGTATTTATCAATAGAGAATTTCCTCTCCCTTTCTTCACTAGTCATTTCATCTGGAGGAGCATTGAACCCATTTAGTAACTTCATCTTTTCTACTAAACTCAGTAGTCCACAGAAGTTTTGTGTGAAAAGCATTAAAATGCAGGAATGCCAAAAAAAATTCAACTTAAATGCTGAACAAGTATTTTTCATTTCTCTCTTTCTCCTTGCACCTCAGACTGTCATTCCTTCTCTGTACTTCTTTCTTTCTCTTTCTTTACATCTTTCACCTGCTTTGGCAGTGCTTTGTGTCAACCTCTGTTTCCTGTTGCTCTTTCCCCGGTGTCATCATTTCTCCTCCACTTGCATTCCCCAGCTGCTTGGCTCCCTCTAGCTGGTACCTGCCTCCCATCCGAGTTCTTACGTCGTCGTGTCTCACAGCAGGGTTTGACAGGGTTTGGAAAGGACCTCAATCCTGCCGTTTTTCTCGGGTTTGAGGGTTTTAATACCAGCTGATGACTGTGTGAGCCCCGTGTGCTGCTCTAGTTTGAGGGGGAGGGATATCGGAGTCTGAAAACGTAAGATTGGTTTATATAAAAATTACAGAGATACCTTGCTCCCAGCTTTGTGCTCTGACCTCTGGCTCTCTGAGGCTATTTTGCATGCTCTAATAACCTCAATATCTGAGTTCTTTGTGGTCTGCAGTGTGTGTGTTATATATATTTGGTCATTAGCTGTAGGGGTGGGTGGAATGACTCAACCTCTGAAGGTGATTGCCTCTCTCCACTGACAAGAAGACAAGCGTGGGCTCACCTTGGAGCTCTCTGACAGCTTAATTTGCAGGGGGGATAATGTGAAGAGTGCAGGTGATGACAAGGACACAAAGGAAATCTGGGACAAAGCAGGTACTGGAGGACTAAGTGAAGGTCGGAACTACTGACACAGGTGTGCTTGGATTTCATTTCTGCACAGTGAGCCTCATGTTCTTTGTGAGCTGTGCCCTTCATCCTGCCCGAGGTCCTGGGAGCAGACATGTTAATTCAGCTTGGCAGGGACTGCAGGGGGTTTATAGTGGGTAGTAATTGTTCTTTTTCCAGTCTTAATCTGATTTTTTATCTAGGCTTGCTCTTCCCTTCTCCCAAATAATTCAGTGTTCCCAAAAACCAGGCTTGTGATTCATGGGAAAAAAAAGCAAAGCAGAATTTTTAGCCATTTACGAATCACGTCCAAGACAGAGAAATGAGCAATATTGTTTTGTTTAATGAAAGGTGCACGTAGCCCTGACATTTATAGGGTCTCTGATATTGGGGACCTGAGTGCCACAGGCCACAGAAGCTCTGGAGGCTTTACCTCAGTGCACCAGAATTCTCATCAAACACACTGATCTGCACCAGGGAGACATGGGACACACACAACTTTCGGTTTTTCTGAGCAGCTCCCAACTGACTGGCTTGGGAAAGCATTGTTGAAAACCACTCCTAAATCAAATTCAAGATTTTATAGGAGCACCTACTAAGGTCTGTCAGGATTTCCATTATAAGCACATATTTCTTTTAGATTTATAACCCTACCCAAACATTTTGCAGACCGTGACTTGGCATAAAATGTCTCAGCCCAAAGCGTGGGGTTTTAAAAATATTATTCCAGAAATGTTTGTATTTGGCCTTTTATTAAGTTGCTGAAGTTCAGAAACAAAAGCTGTATTTCTTTCTCTATAAATTAAACCCCATAAATTAAAATACATTTTCCCTGAGTAAGCACCTTTCTTTCAATGTTGTGTTTTATAACAGAAATTGTCCTGCTTGGATAACTACAAAAAAAACAAGGACCACGGCACCTTTTGTTTAAAGTTAGGGCTCTTCACATTTTTGCAGAGTACCACAGCACGAATTTGCCCCACACAAACCTCTTGTAAACCTATATAAGATTCTTCAGGAAACTCTGCAAGACCATTTGCAAAAGGGCTTTGAAGAATGTTCCCATATTTGAATGGAGCTTATCTTTCATGACTCTCCCAAATTCTCCTGTGCTGTCCAGTGGTAGAAGGAAGAACTGAGCTGTTGAAAGGGAAGGGAGATGCTCACCAGAAGCTGTTCCAGATGAAGGATGTGGTCTATAAATATGATATCAAAGCAGATGTCCATTACCAGCAGAGCTACTGACCATGTCCCAGATCCGAATCTGTATTTAAAACCCCCAAAGTGTCCACTCTCCATATGTAATTACTTCCCTGTCCAAGTGGGAGCCAGTGGAAGGAAGCTTGTTGTCTCCCTGTCCTGGCATGATGTGCTGCAATTGAGATCCATGAAAAAGGTGCAAAACCAGCAGTCACTTGAAATCCTTTGAAGAAACCTTTCTGAGGTGTACCTGAAGATAACACCTTCTATCCTGGTATATTCCTGATACGTTCCTTCCAGCCAGACAGTTTCTGTCTGGCCTCTTTGTGCAAATTACCTCCCAGTGTGTGGTGATTCTCACTCTAGTTGGGTTTTCTTCCTTTGTCCTGTGGCTTCAGGGCTTCCTTAAACATCACTTCTGTCTGTGGGACAGAATAAAACCTTTGTTGCTTCTATTGTTATTTACTAACTGTCCATTTTAGCAGAGGGAATCTCTTGGGAGTTGGACTCGATGATCCTGTGGGTCCCTTCCAACTCAGAATAACCTGTGAACCTGTGAATCATATTCCACAGTCCTACAGCACATTAATATCTTCCTGATTGGAGGAGAAATTAAATTGGATTATGTATCCCATGGAAAATACCAAGTATTGAAAGAGTGTATTGCCCTGAGCTGAAACAGTTCTAATCAATTCTGAATTTTCCAAAGGAGGATCTTTTCAAGACCTTTCAAAAGTCTTTGGATTTATATTACCTTTTTAAAAAAATTAATGGTATTTTGTCAGGTTGTTTCACATAAAGATATGAAGAAGAGTAAAATCCACCAGCCAGGTCACTTTTGGTGTAGACAAGACGTGTCATCATCACTATGTGAAAGTCTGACTTCACCTCCTCCAGGTAACAGTGAAAAGCTTGTACCCCAAAAAATGAAGTCAAATTGCAAAAGCTGTAGTTGTTTGGAGGTATGTTCATCCTAGTAGAGTAAATGTTTGGGTGTATTTAGTTGAGCTAAATGAAGTTTTGTATGCTGAGTGCCAGCTATAAATTTAGCATGGTTAAATACCCAGGAGGAAAACAAGTGTGTGAGGTAAAGGACAGCGGTGGCATGAGGATGAATGAGCCTTAACTGGCTGTGAATAAATTTAGAGGGGAGATTAGAAGAAGGTTATTAGGCAATATATGTGGTAAGGTTCTCAAACTTAGTAGACGTAATCGAGGCAAAATAATTGATGACTTTTAAGATGGAGCTTGCTAAGTTTATGAGGCAAATTTGGAGTGAACGGTACAGTTGGCTTCAAGGGCCAGAATCTGATGACATGGCTGCTTTTAGTTCCCTGTTTTGAAGCTGAGTATTAACAAGACAAGGATAAATAATGAAAGGATTTATTCCCACAGTTTGCTGGGAGGCAGCCCAGGTCTGAAATTTGGACCTTCAGGAGACAGAGATTGGGTTGTGTCTTGCACTTTGGATTGTTTTTTTGTTTGTCTGTTTCCTACTCGCTCACCTTAATCATTCTTAATTCAAATTAAGTCGGATTCTTATTCCATTAGCTGAACTGAATAATGCAACACTCTGAGTTTTCATTTAAATCAGTCAGCCTATTCATGCAGTGATGATGCTACTCTTGTGAGTAAACAGATCAGAATCAATCTTGTAGTTCAGCCTGCTTCACCCTAAGAAAGAAAATTAAGCTTTCACTTCATCTCTCTTTATTATCCCTTGCCTTTGCCTGGGGCTTGCTATCCATAATTCATAGTATGTGTACAGTAGGTGGAAAAAACACATAGTGGAATTATTTAATGAAGTCTTTATTACATTTAAACAGGAGTGTTGTAGTTTGTGTTAGAGATTGAGACTCACAACATTTCTTCAGTGAAACTGGCAGTTCAGAGCCCCTAATTTTGGCTACATTTAAGAAAAAAACTTCATTATAGTTCAGAGTTTACCCTCCTGGAGAGTATTTTATTGGAGAAGGAATGTATTCTTCGCATGTATTCTTCTGTCTTTTCAAGACTGAAGTCTTACTCATGGTGTTATGCTCTGTACAATTCTGTGTATCTCAAATGTGAGCCTAATAACAATTCTTTTTACATCTCATTTCAAAACCAGGAATATCTGAAAGAAAGAAAATTTAATCATGAAGATGGTAGAAAAACTGTATTTGACAGTTCTATATTGCTACTGTGTTGTGGGGTTTTTTAGCTTTGCCTCCCAAACATGGGTAAGAATGATTTGTGGCTTTTAGTTTTGTTCACAGAAAATGATGAAGGCATTTGTAACCATCAGGATGCTAAACAAAGGAAAATAACCCACCATTCTTAATCAAGTCCTGCTCATTTTAGACATAGTCATGAACTTTTCCAGGGTGCTGTGGTACTTCAGTCTCAACTGTCCTGCTTGTTGAGGGGAGCCAAGAATTCCCATTGTTGGGATGAGGCTGTGAACTGCTCCTCTGTGACTGTAAAGATTGACTTCGCTTCCTCAGGGACCATGGAGGGGCTCAGTGATGGTCATCAGGGATTTCATCAAATTTTAGGATTGAAGCACAGAAGATGGTGATATCCCTCATCTTTGGAGCAGGTTTCAGCTTGGCTTCTGGCCTTTACCTTGGCTGCTGCATGAATGGGATTAAAGGACTGATGAAAAACATGTGAGGAAGCCCCTGTTGCCCCTGTTGGCTGACAGAGCTGGTCACTCATCAGGATTTTAACGTTCAAATAGTGAACAAAATTATTCTTTCCAATTCTTTATTATTTTTGACGTATTTCATCTAGAAATTAACCTGATCAAGTTCATTTTCACACACAGAATCACACACAGAATATTATGAGTTGGAAGGGACCCACAAGGATCATCTAGTCCAACTCACCATCTAACACCCGTACAGCGACCAAGAGCACATCCCAGAGCGTAACACCAACCTAGATCCCTCACAGTCTAACAGGCCACTCCGAGCCGGAAGGGGTCCAGGGTCATCCAGCCCTACACCCCCCAGCTAGACCATGTCACTAAGCTCCTCGTCCAGTCTTCTCTTAAACACCTCCAGTGATGGCGACTCCACCACCTCCCTGGGCAGCCCATTCCAATATGCAATTACTCTCTCTGAAAAACCGCTTCCTAACGTTAAGATTGAACCTCCCCTGGGGTAGCTTGAGGCTGTGCCCTCTCGTTCTGGTGTCGTCAGCCTGGAAGAAGAGGTCTACACCCATCTGGCTGCAACCTCCTCGCAGGTAGTTGTAACCAGCAATGGGGTCACCTCTGAGCCTCCTCTTCTCCAGGCTGAACAATCCCAGTTCCTGTAGTCGCTCCCCATAGGGCCTGCCCTCCAGTCCCTTCACCATCCTCGTTGCCCTTCTCTGGACCCTCTCAAGCAGCTCAACATCCCTCTTAAACTGGGGAGCCCAGAACTGCACACAGTACTCAAGATGAGGTCTGACCAGCGCTGTGTACAGGGGAAGGACAACCTCCCTGGACCGACTGACCACACTGTTCCTGATGCAGGCCAGGATGCCATTGGCCTTCTTAGCCACCTGGGCACACTGCTGGCTCATATTGAGTTTCCTATCAATCAGTACACCTAAGTCTCTCTCCACTTCACTAGTCTCGAGCCACTCCTCCCCCAGCCGATAGCGGTGCATGGGGTTGTTATGGCCGAAGTGAAGAACCCGGCACTTAGTCTTGTTAAACCTCATACTGTTGGAGCCTGCCCATCTCTCCAGCCTGTCAAGGTCCCTCTGGAGGGCCTTCCTACCCTCCGGCAGTTCAACATTTGCCCCCAGCTTAGTATCATCTGCAAACTTGCTGATGATGGATTGAATTCCCTCGTCCATGTCATCGATAAAGATGTTGAACAGTACTGGGCCCAACACTGACCCCTGTGGGACTCCGCTGGTGACTGGCCGCCAGTCCGATGTTGCACCATTCACCACCACCCTCTGAGCTCGCCCTTCCAAACTAGTTTGTAACCCAGCATAAAATGTTCCTTTCCAGCCCGTGCTTTACAAGTTTCTCCTGAAGCTTATTGTGGGAAACCGTGTCAAAGGCTTTGCTAAGGTCCAAGTACACAACATCCACAGCCTTTTTGTCATCAACCAGTCGAGTCACTGGATCATAAAAGGAGATCAAGTTAGTCAGGCAGGACCTGCCTTTCCGAAATCCATGCTGACTAGATCCAATGTCATGGTTGTTCTGCAGTTGCTGTGTAATGGCACACAAGACCATCTGTTCCATGACTTTGCATGGGACTGAGGTCAGGCCGACTGGTCTGTAGTTGTTAGGATCATCTTTCCTACCCTTCTTGTGGATGGGTGTCACATTGGCCAATTTTAAATACATTTATTTCATAACTTTTACTTTATTTCCTGATAGGCATCCTCTGGAATGTCAATTGCCTCGTAAGATAACGCACCTTTTTTTTCTGACAGAATATCATATATAATTATATATATTATTGTAGTACCACTTAAAAGCTTTTGAAGATACTCTTTATCAGTGCCTGTTTCATTGCAACACAGGCAAGGAGATGCATTCAACAAAGAAATAATCTGTGTCAGGTTTATTTAAGGAGTAGCTGCTTTTAATCCTTGTTAATATTGTAAAATTCTAAAGAGAGAAACTGATACTACCACTAAGTATTTTACTATGATATAATGTCAGATTATGATTACACAATGTTGTGTGACACAACAATATAAAATAATCTACACTTACTTTAGGAAAGGGAGAGAAATAAAAAAAAAAAAAAATTTAAAAGCCCTTAACAGTGTGAAGGGTTTTTAACACTGATGTAGCATGTGCCAGAATAGTTGTAATTGCATCAAAAGTTCCTTGGAGGAAAAAAACCATCCAGGATGTGGCAAACCAATGGTGTGGGTGACCTGAGTGCACACAGATCATGCACAGTTCATACCAGACACGCTGGATTTACCAGGTGTCTCCAGAGCACACTTGCTTGTATTTTCATCCTGGAAATCCTGATGAGGTCCAAGTGCTTTAGAATGCTTGGAGCGTTCCAGAGGCTATTTTGATCTCATGTAGAGTTTCTTTGTTTGCTGGGCAAAACACCCAGAGACCTAATGCTCTGCTGCCAATACAGAAATGTACACGAACACAAATGTAAAAAAGGAAAATGAATGCACCAGACAAAAACCCCACAGGTTGACATGTCTACAGGTTATAGCAGTTATAATCCACTTTAGTACAGTGGTAAGTGTCCCCACCTGGCGTGTGGGAGACCCGGGTTCGATTCCCGCCAGGGACACAGTGTTAAGAGTTGGACTCGATGATCCTTGTGGGTCCCTTCCAACTCAGAATATTCTGTGTGTGATAAGAGGAGAAGCAGGAAAGCAAGTTGACATGATTTCCCATAATAAGCTTCAGGAGAAACTTATAGAGCATGGCCTGGATAGAAGCATTTTATGTTGGGTNGATGGTGAAAGGACTGGAGGACAAGCCCTATGGGGAGTGACTGCGGGAGCTGGGGTTGTTCATCTTGGAGAAGAGGAGGCTCAGAGGTGACCTCATTGCTGGTTACAACTCCCTGAGGGTGGGTGTGAATCTCTTCTCTCAGGCTGATGACACCAGAACAAGAGGACATGGCCTTAAGCTACGCCAGGGGAGGTTTAGGCTGGATGTCAGGAAGAGGTTTTTCACAGAGAGAGTGATCTCTCATTGGAATGGTCTGCCCAGGGAGGTGGTGGAGTCACCATCCCTGGAAGTGTTTAAGGTCAGACTGAATGAGGAGCTCAGTGACATGGTCTGGATGGTGGGAGGCTTGGATGGATGGAGCGTGGTGCGCGTGGTTCCAGGGTTGTGGGCCTGATCCCTGGGTGGGCGTTCGCTTGGGAGTTGGACTGGATGATCCTGTGGGTCCCTTCGAACTCAGAATAACCTGTGAACCTGTGTGAATTGGAAGGAATTTTGCATAAGTGCTAAGTGTGTATCTCCTGCTTAGGCAGTATATGAGTAGTGGCTTGCAGCTGAAGAGTGAACCATGTGAAGTCATCTGGCACTTGCAGCGAAGGTAAACATCTGACAATTTGTCATTTCACAGTCAGTTTGTGTGCAGGGCCTGTCAGGAGCTGTACTCTGCTTTCTCACTGTTTCCATGAGTGATAGCCTTTCACTCCATCCAGACTGCACACATGTCTTTTAATCTTGAATGTTTGCCCCAGAACAAATTAAGGTGAAGAAAAGATCACTTAACATTTTAAAGCAAAATGCCATTGATTCTTTATCGCAAACCTGCTCTTCAGGAGGCACAACGACTCAAATGGGAGCCTCTGGTTTTATGGTAAGGACCAGATGTGAGGATCAAACAGACTGGATTTTATTCGTGGCTCTTTCATGGGATTATTTTGTTTTGTCATTGGTTTTGACAAATCAGTTAAACCCTTCCCAGTGAAAATGCAGCCCTTAATTAAATAAACCATTTGGAGGTTCTCTGAAGAAAGGCACTGTACACATGCCAAGTGTTACTGCTCAGCTGCTGCTAATTGAGAGAATTTCATGAGCTCATGTGTGCCAGACCTGCCAGAGGTTTCTTTATTTACATTAACCCAAAGACAAGTGCAGTAGATTCCAGTTTTCAGACAGAGCATCCATTTTGGTTACCTGAAAGTTTGTGCCTTGGCATACCTTGAGAAATTCAGCTGACATACAATAACCAGCTGTATGTTACAGCTTTCTTTGCTTTCTTTGTGATGTCCCTTTTAGGTAAACTTTTTAGATAAAAGTGGTTTATCTTAAACAGTTTTGCTGTGCATTTGCAGGGAGTTGCATCAGGCACACACAAAGTTTTCTCAAGTCAGAGCTGGCAGGTGGTTAAGTCTGAGATGTGATAATAACCTTTCTAAATAAATGTGGAATCTGCATAAAAGTCAGGACGAAATCTTTGTGTTGAATATGCCATGTACAGTTTTCTCAAATTACACCGACATATGTTTATTTCCATCTAAACTATTTTTAAAAATCTCATTTTCTCTCTCTTCACCTGAGGAAGAATGTAACTTGGCATAGTCAGAAGTGTTTGAGGCAGTTAAAATACTCACAAATAGTGTGAGTAAGAATGATTAGATACGTGTCTGTGGACTTGCACCATCTAATTAGGCGGAACTTTTTCACAGAGAGGGTGATCTCTCAGTGGAATGGGCTGCCCAAGGAGGTGGTGGAGTCACCGTCCCTAGAGGTGTTTAAGAAAAGGTTGGATGATGTACTTGGTGGCATGACCTAGATATTAGGGTAGTGTGTTATAGGTAGGATGGTGTGTTGGTAGTAGGATGGCAACAGGTTAGGTAACAGGTTTGGCTAGATTAGGTAATAGGTGATAGGTTGGACTTGATGATCTCTATGGTCTTTTCCAACCTTACTGATTCTGTGATTCTGTGATTCTGTAATTTAAATCTTAGGCCTTCCAGATTCAGTTGACATAAACATCACATAACTTAGGGCCGGTTTTTGATTTATGAAGCCAAAACTTACCAGAAATGGATAGCAGACACTCGTAAGCTGTCTGCTTTTTATAATTGATAATATAATCTTTCAATGCCCTGAAGAGAGACAGCTAAGAGGTATCTTGAGCTCAGCAGCAAATTGGAGATTGTTGGGAACAGCAGATATTTTAACTTTGGCACTTCTATAACACTTTTTTAAACTCTTCTAGTGGTCTGTACAAGTTCAGTAACAGAAAAAAAACCCATCTCCATAGGTGTCTTCCATACAGTTTCTAAAACTAAGCCTGGATCCCTGGCCAAGGATTTCTTGTGATTCTTTTAGAGGAAAGCAAGAAGCCAAGCAAAAACACAGAGGAAAGTCAGGTAATCCTACCTTGATGGTGCTGATGTACTCGGGTACCATTGGAGCTGGATGACGCTTCTCTTCTTTGTAGTTAGCAGTCAGAAGAAAACTTCATCTGAACTTTGATGTATCCAAGGCTTTTCCCATTCCACGAAGCAGATTTTCCTGGCCAGCTAAAATCTTTTGAAGGGATTTGGGTTTGAAGGGATCTGGGTTTAAGCGTGGTGGTCTAGTATCAGGTCTGGAACATAAGAGCCCAGGTAAATGTTACTTAATTGAATCTGACTCCACAAACTGATTTCTGTCTACAGAGCATGTTTGTTTTTAAATCCGTCACCTTGCTGATGCTCATTTAAGAGCGTTTGGAAAAACCTCTTCTCTGGTAACATCACAATTGAAGAATGAGTTCTGAAATTGAACTGGCCTTAGTGGAAACCACTACCAGGCATGTAAAACCATTTTGTTTGTTAGGACAGCATACCATGTACAAGGAGAACTATAGATGGCTTTCCAAAACCACCATGTCTCATTAGGTTCAGAGTGATTCGGACTTCAGTCTCTTGGCTTGTGTTGTAGGAGCTTGAACTGAAACTACAGCCCATAATATCCCCCACAGGGACTAATTTGTGTTTTCTCCAATATCTGGCTGTATTAATATTGCCCAAGTGTGTCATTATTGGCTGTTGGGGCGTGCAGGTGGTGCTAGTGAGTGAGTGACACTTCTCTAACACAACTGTTGGAATGTCAGCGGAACTTTAGTGCCTAAATGGCTTCGATTTTTTTGTAAAAATGAGCCTGGAGTAACAGAAAATGCGGTGTTCCGATCTTAAATGTTGCCCTGTTGTCTTGGTGCAATCAGTTGTTTCAGTGCTCGGCTTTATTTGGAGCAGGCTTTGGTAGGAATAACGTGACTGCAGGTGGGGGTGTTGGTTTTCAGAGAAACGGTTCTCAAGTTGTTAGAACCAGCCCACTGTGTAACCAGCCATCTACTGGAGATCTGCTTGGTGGAGATTGAGCAGAGCACACAATGTTCTCAGGGGTATGGCCTTGTCTTTCTTCATGGAGAAATGACCATAGTAGAATCACCAAGATCAAGGCTGGAATTGTGTCCTCTAGATGTACCTTCTAACTAACATTTCTGTTATTTGCTCACAGCTTTTCACAGAGAGAATGTGGGCCAGTATAACTTCCCAGTTGTCTAATTGCTGTGTTCAAAGCACAAGCGCTGTCTAGTAACAAACAAAATAAGATTGCGTACTGGATTCTTTTAAGTGTTAAGTGCTCGTAGATTCTGACTTGTGGCAGACATTACCCTTTACTTCTATTAAAAATACAGTCTTCTAATCAGTCATTTGAGGTGAGAAAGTGCAGTTCCAGTCTGAGTGATTTTGGCTGCTTAGTAAAGGGTGAGGAGATAGTTCTGTGGGGAGCACCATTATAAAGACGTATTTTCCTAGCTACAAAATAAAGTACATAAAGTGTTTCTCTACTTTCATGCTTCACACTGGCTCTGCACACTATCTTCTTTACCTTTGTCTGACAGCAGCAATGTGCAGAGCACAAAATGAAAATCAGGAAAAGAGCAAGTGAGGAACACTGAAAAATCTAAGGGCTGGATATACCATTTCCCCCGTGAAGTTCAAATTCCAAGAAGCAGCTCATAATACCTCAACTCATACGTGTGCAGCGTGTCATAACCTGGCTCTTGGTGGTTTTGCCCTGATGTCAAATAGTGGTGCAATTTCTAGAACTCTTCGGCAATTTTGCCATCGTTCAACTTTTGCAGAGCACAGCGTGAGCCCTCAAGATGCCCTCCTGTTTCCCTCGTGCTTCAGGTGCCCCCTCCATTCACTGTACAAACCTCTCAAGGCCTAACTTGATGAAAATATGTTCTCTGGGGATTGTGGCTACAGACTCCTCCCACACTTTGTACAAAAGGCAGCACAGCATTGGAAAGGGAAGATAAAAGGTACTCAAGCGATGCAAAGAGCAAGTTAAGTACAGGTCATAAGCCCTTCCAGATGTACTTGAACAGATAATGGCCATAAACAGACTTTTCTGAATTCTCCTAATAACTAATGGGATCTCTAAGGCAGGAAATTGCAGTCAACTGCAATGTTCTAAACATCAGTAAATTCTCTGTCTCAAGTGTCCATTGCCTGCTCTTGATGAAAAACACGTATGCACATTTATCTCAGCTTTGGAAAGAAGAATACACAATTCTCCCCCATGTATCTGCCTACCTTTCTCATGGAGTTAATTAAAAACCACATTCCACAAGTACTGGGGGAGTCAGAGGAGCATTTGCCAACTTCCAGAGGTTCAGATGGTGCTAGCCAGCAACCCCAGCTGAACGGTGGCACTTTGGGAGGAACTGAAGTAATTTGGATACTGAGACAACTGTGAATTATAGTCAAGACTAGGAAGAAGCAGAGCAGAGTATGCAGAGTGTGCAACCTGTTAGATTGATTAGGGCCTTCCCCACCCAGCTTTGTGAATGAAGAAAAATAAACAAATGCTGTTCAACTCACTCTTTAGGTAGCTACGGGTCTATAGTAAGTGCTGTACCTTAGATCATCCTCTTCCATTTGCTTTGTCAGGCAATCCAGCAATGGCTACTGCAGACAAGTCCACAAAACAGTCATTTCACAGTTATTCACCCCATCCTTATAAAGGTATTTGAGCAGAGATAAAAAAGGATCTTGTCATTTGCATTTATTTTTTAAGGTTTAATTTACTTTCTGTTGGTATTCAGGTCACCAAAACATTCTGTTATGTTTCTCGTTCTATTTTCTTTCATATAAAAATAAATGTCAGGACGATCATGTGAATAATGGGGGGTTTTTTCCCCCAAAAGGGTAGGTACTTTCCTTTCTCTAGTCTCCTGTGCATCTTCTTTCTGTTTAATGTAACCTTTCAAAGATTAAAAAGACAATGATGTTAATAGAATTGCATAATTGTCAAGAGATAATGTTCTCCCAGTGAAATATTGCTACCGAGGCTTAGCTAAAGTATTTAGAGCAAAGAAGCATGCAGAACCAAAACAAAGATGTTTATTTTCCTCATGACACATCTTTGCCATCTAAATCCTCAGGTATGTCATTAAGCCTTTGCAGGACTGGGACTCTACATTCGCAGTGCAGCACTTGGTACTGGTGGGTCTGATGATTTACGTCGAATTTTGGGCTATAGGTTGGGCTAGATGATCTTCAAGGTCCTTTCCAGCCTTATCTATACTGTGATACTGTGAATGCAGAAAGACTTATCCTTGGTTATGACCAGGGAGAAGCAGAAATTTTAGATTTCATATGCAAGTCCAACCTTTCCCAGCGTGTTTGAGGGCTTGGTTCTAGTTGCTGCCTTTTATCTTAATTCCATGCCACTTCAGATAAAATAACAGCAACTGGACTCGCACCTCATCACTACATAAAAACACTCCCTACAAGGTTAGATCTCAAAGTTTTTTTGGAAGCAAAGAGCACTTACTGCCGACTTAATTTCTGATGGTTAAGGCTGGAGTGGTAGTGAACAATGAAAGGTAATTGTACAGGATGTATGGAAATACTTTGCTCATGGATATTGAAAGTTCTCTGTGGAACTGAGCAAAGGATTCAGCATGGAGCAGTGTGATCTCTAAGGAGAGGCAACATAAGAAGTTCAAGGCTGTATGTTTGTGGAAAGCCAAGGAACCAGCACGTTCTCAAAAATGAGAAAAATAGCTATACATTGTCTTCCAAAATGCTTTTGTGAGCAATCCTAGATTTCTCCTTTCTGGATCAAAGTACGCTGAGTTATCCAGCTGACAGGCAATACAAGTTTTGGCTACTAGGAAAGCAGCAGTTTAAAGTATAAACATTTATGTTTTGTATAAAAATATCTTCAATACTGCAGAAATACTAATTTCATAATCTGCAGCAATCTCAGAAAAACTGCGTTGTTCTTTTGTTGACAGTTTCAAGAGCAAAACCATGAAATGAATCGGGAAGTGGTTAATGGGCTTGTTTTCTTGTGCCTTCTGTGATCATGTTTGAGGCACAGTACCCAAATTACATTAAGAATTTGAGTTGGAAATAGGTGGTGAATAGCAGACAGTGGTACCTCCTTCTCTGGAAAAGTAATGCAGACATGCTGTAACGTGGGTTATTAAACTGTGAGATGCTTTCAGAAAAGAGGTTTTGAATTGGATTTTTATTTAAATTACTCTAATACACAATATTGTTTAGGAGTAATAGAGCTGATCCTTTATTCAGCTGTGCACATCCTAGGAATGTATGAATAATCAGCTAGATTTGAGTGTATGGGAAGGCTTTGAGCTCCCATGAGAACAGCAGGATAAGTGTGATATAGTCAATATTCACCGACCTTACTCTCCTTCCATCCTTTTGCAGTCAGGAAGCGAGGGCTGAACGTGGTGCCGCTGCCTTGAAGTGCTTATATTGCACCACCAAGCTGTGTTAACGCTCCCACTGGAGGAACTTGGCTCTATTTTCCAGTGGAAACTCAACATCCACAAGTACTGGCATTGGCAAATTTCATACTCGTGTCTCTCGAAGGGGAGAAGAGGGAATTCTCATCACTGAATCATTCAGTGATGATTCAAAGGCAGGAGTTTGGGGGTGTCAGAAAGCTGTCCAGTGCTACAAGGAACTTAAAACACACTAGTGCTGTCTTAAAATAAGAGTCTGACTTGTTTCAGTGAACAAAATCCATCTCAAATACAAGTTTCCAAGGGTTACAGAAAGGTGGTTGTGCGTGTAACAGACCCAAATCATGTCCCCCCCAGCTTGTATTAAGAAGATTTTAAATTTCAGACAAAGCCTAACAATAATAACACGAGGTTGCATGAAGGTTAATGTTGTTTAGGCAGATGGTGAATTGCAGATTCAACCTGTTGTCACAATAATGAATGTGTTTGAAAAGATGTTCATGCAGCAAATGGGAGAAAAATGAAACACAATGTGCACATGCACACACACACAAATTCAGCATTGCTGGCTACCACTCATATATGCACCTATACCAATATTTTAAGGATTCTATACTGACCCAGTAACACAAATCAATATGAAAAGCAGGAGTACAGATTCAAAACAATGCCCTGTTAATACTGATCTGCCGTAATCTTGCCTGACAGCAGTGACAGAAGCATTTGATCTGAGCCAGGCAAAATTTTATAGCCCTATTAAATGTAATTTCCACTCTTCCTCCTCCACCATGTCCATTTTTTTACCCTCCTCTCTTTCTCCATTTTACAGCTTCGTAGCAAAGTAACCCCCAAAATAAGTCTGTTTTACTGAGGCCTGAATGGTTCAGTCAAGTGTTTCTCCAGTGCTTTGAAAGTCTGTGGTCCTTTCCCCTCAGGAGCCATTGTAGAACATGGAGTGGCTTTTCAGGTGAAGTTGGATGAGAATAAAGTTGTATTTTTCTCTTCAGTGAGGTATTTAGCTAAAATAGTACAGACTCAAAGCTTTACGTCTTCTTGTAAATCCATTTGAAAATAGGTGAGTAAACTCCCTCCAGTTGCAAATCCATTGGAGTAAAAGCATATATGGGGATTTGTTTAAGCTAAATAAAAGTAATGCAAGCAATGGTGTTAAATAATTTTGTTTATTATGAATCATATTTGAGAACAATTCCTGTTCAGACATATATTCTTTGATCAGTTACATATGTCCCTGTCATACCTCTATTTTTCTGCAACTTTCTCTCAAAAGACTCGAGGACATAATTGCTGAATGTTTAGGACTCATGTAGAAAAAACCCTTTGTATTCATAAAAACCCACCAATCCTGAAGAAAAATGTCTTTTGCTGTAGAAAGAGGCAAAGAAAAAGATACAGAGGAAGTAAAAATTCTTACTACAGTCTTTGCAGAGATTGAAACTCTGTCAGGCACAGTTATGTGTCTAGTGCAGAGATAATTTTCCATTTGGACTTTTAACAGATTTTGATCTTGTTTTACTCTTCTTGCAGTAGTTCAAAGTCAAAATTAAAAATACTGAGCTCTTCTTCCAAAAGTCATTAAAAAGCCTTACATGTTTCGTACCCCTCCTTTCTGCCCATGAGTTGTCATTTTCCATCACTTCTATTTTCTCCAATATATATTGTATATGTATATCCAGCTCTTTTGAAATATTCCTTTTTTAACCTCACTGTGATCATCTTTTGCCTAATTACGTACTTACCTGATTGGTTTGAGTTCTATCCTGAGGGGGAATGCCAGACTAAAACCAGCAGTGTCCCTAGATAATATCTTGAAATTGGGAAGCCAGAGATAGTTAAGGACCCATCGGGCTCCTTTGGAGAATGACAGTCACTGTAATCAGTGAAGGCTGGAATATAGGTATTTTTTTTTAATTTTCTCCTCGTCTATTCCTTCATCATGGTATCAACAACCTCTATATGATTGTGATTGCAGAAAAAAAAAATGTTCAGAATGTCAGAACATATGAATGTGCTTTCTGCCAAGAGTTGGTCCAGAAAAAAACATGTGGTAGTGGCTGTAAGTTGTACTGGTTCTGAATACCCTGAGTAAAGAACGTGGGCCTTTACCCCTTTTAGGTGAAAGTGTCTTGTCTCATCCTTTCCATTTTAGCTGGAATAAATAGAAATAGTAACAGTTATGTTTAAATTCTCAGCTATCTACTCTCCAGCTGCAAATATTTGCTTCCAGTACAATCCAAATGTGTGATGAATTGGAGAATCAAAGGTGTGTTGGCTGTGTAGACACAAACGCTTAATTTCAGAGAGCAGAGTAAACAACCTGGAATGAAATTCGGGGGAAGGAAGGAAGTATTTGAATTGATCAGCTTTATTAGCAAACTGCTGCACTAACCCTTTCTTCCAGAAATACTTGCTGTGTAATAAGTCACACCTTGTCTGAGGAAATTTCCTGGTATTTAGAGGTACAGCTGTGACAAGTGAGGCACCTTTGGCTCCTGTGCATTGGCAATGGTGCACATCTACTAGACAAGGAGAGGAAAACAAGAGGACATGGCCTTAAACTACGCCAGGGGAGGTTTAGACTGGATGTTAGGAAGAGGTTTTTTTACAGAGAGAGTGATCCCTCAGTGGAATGGTCTGCCCAGGGAGGTGGTGGAGTCGCCATCCCTGGAGGTGTTTAAGGTCAGACTGGATGAGGAGCTCAGTGACATGGTCTGGATGGTGGGAGGCTTGGATGGATGGAGTGTGGTGCCCGTGGTTCCAGGGTTGTGGGCCTGATCCCTGGGTGGGCGTTCACTTGGGAGTTGGACTGGATGATCCTGTGGGTCCCTTCGAACTCAGAATAACCTGTGAACCTGTGAGTGCTGCTTTTCAAATTGAGTCAGACTTGAAGCAGCAGTCCTGCTGGTCCTTGGAGGAGATCTGTCGCACTGCTTGTCAGATCCAGAAGCTTCTGTGAAAGTCTTGCTCTTCGTGAACCTGACTGTAAGATTTAGCCCCTCTTGTGCCAGGCACTTGGATTTCAAATACTCTCTTTAGTAGGGATGTCCAACACAGATGTGGCTTTGCCTGGTAATACAGACTTTGGGAGTGCGTACACTGGCTTCTAAATCCAGCTTTGTTTTGGCTCAGCCAACAGCGCTTTATTTGGGTTGGTGCGTAACAAAAGGAAGAACAAAAGCACGTTTAGCTTAGAGTGCGTTGTCACGTTTTCATTCCCCACCAAAACAAAGAGAGAGAACGAGAACAGGGCTGTTACAGAGATTATCATCATCCCTTTTGAGACGCCATGGTATTTTCCCAAGGAGGCAATGACATTTCTTAATTACTCTCTTCATGGGTAGCCATGTGTAGAGATTACCAGGGGCTCATCAGTGCATTGTTCTGCCAAAGCCTTGGAGAGTGATGCTGCTGACAGTACAGCACTCTGCCGTACAACGCTCTTCTCCTTCCCTCGCTCTTCATTACAGCAGCTAATTACTTCTGCTACTGGTGCCTGTGCAGCGTTGCTTGTCCCACGTAACCCCAGCAGCCCTCCACTGTCAGGATAATTTACAGTAATAGTGTAACGCTCTCTTGCCACTCGAGCCCAGCCCATGTGGAACTGAAGGGCACCGTTGTTCTTTTATCAAGCTTGGCTACCGGAATTCAAGGGAGAGCAGCCTGTGCTCCAAACTGGGAAACGTGTGGGAGCATCAGTTAATACGAGTGACTTCTTGGAGCTGTGGTGTATCAAAAGGATCTTCGAGGAATTTTGTTTCTATCTCATACAAATCAACACATGGATTTAATTCTGCTCTCTGTGACAGTGGTAGAGAAAGAATATGCAATTTTTTAATTGTTTTACCACCTTAACTTCGTTTCTCAGCATAAAATTTTGAATGTGCTAGCACAACACAGTGTTACAAATACCATTTTAATCAATTATGTATGTATTTTCTCTCTAGTGCATTTACATGCATAGGTAGGCTTTTACCATATATAATCTATAATTATACCTTTTGTCTAATGGAAATATTCTGGACAACTAATTTCTCTTTGAAAAGCTCACTTCCCTCCCTCCTTGTCCCACAGGTATATATTTCTATGCCTGTGTGTGGTTAAAGAGGATGAAAATAAACCCACTGCTGTCTAGCAGTGAATTCATATTTGGGCTGCACTGACAGCACACAGTGATGTTATCGTGTGATATTAAACTTCCAGTTAATAACAAGTCTGAACACTGGTATCAGTTCTCTGTGAAATATGGTTGATTCTGGATATAAACCAGAAAAACTGAAAATAGACTTTATTCAAGCCATGGCTTTAGTGGTTTGGTAGCTGCAGACATAGAACCAGTCTCACAAGAGTTCGGCAGTTGTTGTTTCCACCATCAGAGTCATCCAGACATTATATTAATAGAAGAATAATTTAGAATATTTAAAAAAGCAACTCAGTAATCTTGGTTTAAATAAGCTTAAGTTGGGGTTTTTATAGTGTATTTCTAAATAAAATTATATATGGTATATAGATACTGAGATATTTACATAACTGGGTGCAATTATATATATACACTTACTAACTTTATGTAATGTGAGAAAAATGGTTTATTGAATGTATTCACTGCTTAGAACAATGTTTAGAGAGCCTGTGATCCTTTTCTGAAGGTAATCTTGTGAATCTGTGGTGCAGAAATTTGCTTTACAATTAAGTCTCTCTCCTGCCATTCTTGAAGAAACAAATGGCCTCCCCCATTCCCCTCTGCAGTCCAGCAGACCAGGCCATACTCCACTATCCTAATGTGTGGAGTTATTGTCTTCACAGGCCAATCAGATCAATTAATAAACGTAGGAAGGTTCACATTTGACATATTTAGCATATCCTGCCCCACCAGGATACAGTTTTTCGGCCCTACCAATGACTGACTGAAGTTCAGGGCTGTGGATGCCCAGCACTTCCTTTCAGTGAGGGTACAACAGATGCAAATTCCCTTTGCAAGAAGCCTTTATTGCTTGTCAAAATCCCTCAGTTCCCGAAGAGTTGTGACTCAGTGCAGACTGACTCAAACCAGGAACATCTCTGTCTTGTATGAACTTCATCCTGATAAATCCAGGCTGAATTTGGCCCATTAGATGAGTCAGGTCCAGCCACACGGTTCACAGTGACAGCTGATGACTGAGTCCCTTTTAATGGAGCAAGAAGTGAAATACAAACCCTCTCCCATTTCCCTCCTCCTCAGAGCTTGGACCATGAGGTGTATGCAGTTTATCTCAGCTCTGCTCCATTTGCCTTATCAGAATACATCCCTCTTCCTAGGCCGGGGGGTGACTTTGACCTCCAAAGGGACAATCAGCTGAATGTGACGTAATTGGCACATGAACAATGCAAAGGAGTCAAAAGGCCTGAGAATTTCTTTGCTTTGTGTTTCAGCTGTTAGTAACCCTCTGTAAGAGGGGAAAGCTGGAAGATTTGACTGGCTCCCCATCATTGACAGTGGTCTGAGAACGTAATTTTGTTCCTGATCTCACTTGCCAAATTGGAACATGTCATTGCTGATGCTCTGGTGACAACATTTCCCCTTTCTCAGGGTTATCATTACTGGCCTAGAGACTGTGACTCTAAACAAAGATTGATCTACTTGGCCTCTTTAAGATGCAGCCTTCTCCCAGTAACTTTACCCCTTGTATTTACTTTTTATGTTTATTAATGAACGATTTGTCGGAGATGTAAATTTTTAAGGCAGTTTGTAAAAGCTCTGTGCTCTAAGAAGCAGCACATCTAATAGAAGAAAGACCTGGGAATAAGTCATTACTGGACTTGGAAATTGTGGTGTTAGAGAGTTAACTGCCTTTATACTCGCCTGAGGCTCTAATCAGCAAACTTGGTGGTAATGAGTGATTTCATGGGGCCTATTGCTTAATTCTGAGACATGGAGGTTATATAAACAGCTCTGCAGTTCATTACAAAGTCAAATGTGGTTTGCCATTTAAATGGACAGAGGTGATTGTGAGGTTTAAGTGTTTCTATTTATTTCAGCCAAATATGCTGTATGTAGCAAGATTAAGGAACTTTGAATAATAGAAGCTCAGAATTTATCTCTGACAATGTTTTTTTGGTGCCTGGGGTTTTTTTAGTGCTGTTTTGTTGAGTTTAGTTTGTTTTTGTTAATTGGATGCCATAAGAAGAGTGGTAGACAGGCAGGAACAGAGTAATCCTATTCCCTAATGTAAAACCTTGAAGTGATAGACCTGTTTGAAGAGGAATTTGAATACACTGTCTCTTGGTGAAGAGTTGAGGGAAATAAAAAAAAAAAACAGAGAGAGGAAGAAATTTCCAGTTCAATTCATAATTGAAGTCCCCTAATAGCACTAAGATTGTGGGTTTGATTCAGTTAAGATTTGGACTTGATGATCCTTGTGGGTCCCCTCCAGCTCAGAATATTCTGTGAAGTTCTGTTAAATACTGTTGATTTGGTGAGTGTGCTGGGAAAGCAGATAGTTACTAAAAAGGAATCTACAGTCTAAACCAAAACCAAGGCTCAGATTATTTGTTCATTTACTTGCTTGTAGAGGCCATTTTGCAGAATGTACAGCTGGTCCCTGAGGGCTTTTCCATAAAGCTGCTCTTTTCATCAGCTTAAACTGCAGCAACAAAGCCCTGGGAATGCTTGGATGTCTGTCTGTGCATGCCTGGGTATGGAGGAGTGGAGAAGGGAGAGGTAAATCACAGCATACATATAAAGCTGTGCAGGTTCCCAGAGATTGCAGGAAGGTGTCACAAGAGTTAACTCAAGTTGAGGCCTGTAGCTCCTTTGCCCAAGTGAACGGAGATGGTGATACTTCCAGTAAGAAACCAGAGGTGTGCTCTGAGCTGTCCTTTGGAAGTGCTTGTCTGTGCTGACTTTGAGGAGACCAGAGAGACAGAAATCACTTTGAGATACTGTTGGTGTTGGCAGGTGATCTGCTAAGTCAAGAGAAGGCAGAGAATCACGTGGTGGAGGTGAGGAATAAGCCGTGATCTCCACAGGCTGGGAATTTCACTCAAAATGGCCCAAATGCTCCTGCATGGAAGAGATGACCTGGTTTGGTATCATGGATGTGAGAAGAGGATGAGCTCTTGTTTAATCTGCTTGTGGGCTGCTGAGAGTGAACATCTGAGATCCCTTAGCCATGGGGAATGGTGACATCATGGAAGTGTTGTTTTCATCAAAATGTTGTCACTGCCATTGGCACATTCTCCCATGCAGAGCACTCCATTGCACCAAGCTCCAGAGGGCAGGCTGGTTCAGGACAGAGAAAGTTAAATTAGCATGCAGGTTGGTGTTTAAAAGGAATAACTCATCTTTCTAATGCACTCTTCATTCTTGGTTCGCATTCTGATTGCTTAGTTTTGCTGTAGTTCATGAATTAAGTAATTAATTAATTATCTCCTGGGAAAGGAAACAACACTACAGTGGAACAACAGGGCAGAAAAAGAACATGGCACATTAGCAAAAATAAGCAGAGCAAGAATGGGCATGAGAATGGAAACTTTTGGGTTCATTTTCATGGTGTGCAGTTGAAAACACTGTGAAGTGGGGACATGACCATAATCTTTCTTTCTGTTGTCAAAAGATGTCAGCATGGTCTGTTAGTGTCACATGCATTATAATTGAGTAGTATGTTGGCTTTCCCCAAATTACAGCATATTTACTGGTGGTATTTCTCTTCCTTTTTATTATTGCACAGTGACTGATTTTAATAGGGGTATCCTGGACACAAAAGAATGCAAATAAGATATTCTCCTTTAAAAATCTGCAAGCCAGCAGCATCTCCATTCCATCCTGATTTTTTTAGACTTCTTGCTGTCACAAATGCCTTTCCTGAAGATTTCATGCACATTCAAGTGGTGCTTTCATATCACTGCTTTGCAATGCCATCGGAGAGATCACACGTCAGAGCAGATACAAGCCAAAGTCACATCTGTGAATATTATGCAAAGAATAAGCTGTGTGTTCCCTCTATTCCTCTGTCTCATGTCGGTGCTCTCTAGGTCTCTGCAGATGCATACCTGTATGTTCTAATATACAGCAGTGTGTTTATTAATGTTATCAATGTGGAGATGGTACAACCATCCTGCCAAACCCCTTATTCTGCATTGCTGCTAAAAAGGAGCATGAAGGCTGCAAACTCATTCCCATTCTGTGTCTTTTCCACTGGTATAGCACTGGTAACATGGAATGCTGTATTTAAGCAGGAATGATCTGACATCTACATTGTGTTACAGTGGCAGTTGTCCTCTGCAACCTCTTCTGTTCAGCCTTCATCCTGTTGTATCATGTATGATGTGATGATATGACAAGACAGCTCTTGCTATAGACAGCCAATACACAACTGGCCCCCTCAGCCTTTGTCTTGCTGTCTCAGTAGCTTTTCAGGGGTTCTACCCTCAACTTCTCCAGGAGGTTTGCTCTGGTTTTCACAGCAAATGGTGTGTAGAGGCAGCACATCTGTTTTAAATAGACAGCAGAGGGAGTCTGAGCTTGCTGAGAGCTCACCTCACCTTGGTAATCATGTATATTCAATAAGAGAAGCCACATGGTGTTGCTGGAGGTGGGATGTTCATTGTGTGTGGAAGTGAATTTGCAGTAAATGGGGAAGCAGAGGTGCAGTCTCTCATACAATGATCAGGCTGCATTATTACCTGCTGCTGAGCCACCACTCCTTTGGCATCTGACACTGAGCTCTGCGCTTTCCAAGTTCATGGAATGAGTCAGATTGGATGGGAGCACAGTGGGTTACCTCGTCCAACCTTCCTGCTCAAGCTCGGTCATCCCACAACACATGGCACAGGATTGTGTCCAGACAGTTCTGGAATATCTCCAGTGAGGGAGACTCCACACCCTCTCTGGGCTTCCTGTTCCTGTGCTTGGTCACTCACATAGTAAAGAAGTTCTTCCTCATGCTCAAGTGGAGCTTCCTGTACATTAGTTCCTGATCACTGCCTCTTGTCCCGTTGCTCAGCACCACCAAGCAGAACCTGGACCATCTTCTGTCCTGACAGACATTGATGAGGTGTCCTCTCAGGCATCTCTTCTCGAGGCTGAACAGGCCCAATTCCCTTAGCCTTTCCTTGTGAGAAAGGTGCTCCAGTCAAAGTTGCCACAACAGCCACATTTTTTGGATTGCCTCACCTTCTGGGAGATAGCAAAAAGACTGTTTTCGTCCAGAGCCTTTTTTGGACAGCATTGTCAGGAGAAACATCAAGAATTGATTGTGTTTACTATGTTCAGTAGAATGAAGTATGTGTGTCTGGTGTAGTTCCACAAGGAATTTTAGAGATCTGTTATATGGGTACCAATTAAAGCAGAATTAGACAAACTGAGTGGAGTATTACTGCAGCTATGTTTATTCCTTTTTCTTTTTTTTTTTTCCTTTTTTTTCTTTTTAATTTAATGAGGCCTAATGTTCTCAGCCAGCCTGGTGCACAAGACCTTTTGCTAAAACTGTCACCAGTTAATGAGGATTTTCCAGTGTGCTTAACCTGAGGCATGAAAGAGGAGCACAGATATGTCAGTATTCCCTTGATTTGACTGGATGCTCTGGATTCATGAGTAAGGCACTTTGAGTGCAATTTGGTGTTTTGTGGTGGGTTTTTTTTTAATGTAATATAATTGAATGGGTTTTTTTGCAGCCCAGTTATGGCAAACAGAAACCCTGACTTTTTTGGTTCCTGCTGCAGAGAGGGGAGCAAAGGTGGGGGAAGGAGAGGCCCATGCCTGTGTACA
>WEKX01021786.1:216819-261772 GCA_013390025.1 Pitta sordida
ATTTTTTCTGTCTATTCTCACAGGCAAACATTTGATCGTTATTTCCAAAGCTGAATGTTTTTCAGCAATACCATTTTTTCCCCCCTCTGTCATTCCTGGTTTTTATTTCTGAGTTTTGTCCTCTGGGAGGGATGTTTCTGTGCATGTTGGTTATTAGTTGCATATTTTATATGTGTAGCTAAATAGAATGAATAGCCCTTTGTCTCTCCTTGGGAAGTCTCTTGTTTGCTTTGCATCACCTCACTCAGTAACAGACATTTATGCTGTTAATGCAAACTCTTGACTAGGCAAGTAATTCTGTGGGTAGGACCAGAGTTTAAGAATTAAGAAGAGAGGGGAGGGGAAAATGCTGAAGTGTAGATGCTGTTCTATACTGTAGCTTTGCAGAACTAGACCTAAATTACTTGGATTTTAGAAGCAAAACTCAGAAACTGTTTGAGGTTAGTCAGCTATTCAGGGAGGCTGTTTGTCGGCCAACTTCTTCTTAGGAAAGGGACAAGCAGATCCAATACTTTTGAAATGCTTTACTACAATTTTATTGGAAATTTGTACAGGGGGATATCAGCCAAAAAGGCTGTCTTCTCCCCCAAAGTGTAATTGTGATAATGGCCTCGTGATTTCAGCCTCTCCTTTTCCTGATTATGCAAATTTAGGGATATTTTAAGTAGAAACAGAATAAAACTGAAATTGCTCAAAAGCAATTTGGAGAAGAAGGTGAAATGAAGGCCTTGTCGAGTGTCCCATACTTTATATCCCAGGAGCTGTAGGACCCCAGTGGTGGAGCAGGGAAAAGGTAAACCTGGCTGCAGTCACGCCTACTGTTCACTGACATCCCTGGAGGTGTTTAAGGTCAGACTGGATGAGGAGCTCAGTGCCATGATCTGGATGGTGGGAGGCTTGGATGGATGGAGCGTGGTGCCCGTGGTTCNATGCTCTGGATTCATGAGTAAGGCACTTTGAGTGCAATTTGGTGTTTTGTGGTGGGTTTTTTTTTAATGTAATATAATTGAATGGGTTTTTTTTGCAGCCCAGTTATGGCAAACAGAACCCTGACTTTTTTGGTTCCTGCTGCAGAGAGGGGAGCAAAGGTGGGCGGAAGGAGAGGCCCATGCCTGTGTACATGTGTTGGCACACGCAGAAGGGCACACGTGAGGCTGGGCAGACAGTGTGAGGAGGGAGTTTACCTCACAGCTCTCCTCAGTCTCATTACATGCAGGATCAGCTCTGTGCTGTTCCACACTCCTGCACAGCAGCTCCAGCGGGGTCCTCTGGAGAGCTGTCAGCTTTCTCCTCTCTGCCAGTCTGGTTGACAATGCAGTACATGAAGTTGTGAAGCACAGAGCTCTGCTACCTTAAGGGTTGCAGGTTTTGTTCTATTTCCCTTTCTGGTTTTTGTTGGTTGTTGAGTTTTTTGTTTTATGTGTCGGGTTTTTTGTGGGAAAGAAATGTTTAGCAGGCTTTTCCCTTTTTTCTTTTTTAAACTAGAGGAGAACAGCTTGTTTCTTATTCAGTTGCATGTTGTAAATTACCTAAGGCTTAGAAAACCAAATTGGTTTTAGTAATAAATCCCCTGGTGCATTATCTGTCGTTTGCAGTATTTCATGTGTACAAGCTATTTGTCTGATTCGTTTTTATAAAACTCATTTTTAATCAGTCAGTCAAAAGCATTGACCTTCCTGGTTATTTGGTGTGTAACGATAACTTACATAATTCCTTTTTCTTTAATCCATGAACATCGTAGATACCCCTTCTGTCCAACAAATAACCACAAAAGCAGACATCCATATGTTCTTTCACACCTAGGAAATGCTAGTGCTAGCAACCAGACACCTAAACTTGTTATTATTATTATTGTTATTTGGGGAGTACTTTCTGCTTTTCCTACAAAACACCTACTAGCACAGTACTTCTTATTGTCAAAATAACGCTTATTATTTGAACATCTTCTCCCTGCTTTGTATCATGGCAGGGATCCCACGCACAAGAGGGTGTTCTCTGATCCTCTTATAATTTTTTCTGTCTATTCTCACAGGCAAACATTTGATCGTTATTTCCAAAGCTGAATGTTTTTCAGCAATACCATTTTTTCCCCCCTCTGTCATTCCTGGTTTTTATTTCTGAGTTTTGTCCTCTGGGAGGGATGTTTCTGTGCATGTTGGTTATTAGTTGCATATTTTATATGTGTAGCTAAATAGAATGAATAGCCCTTTGTCTCTCCTTGGGAAGTCTCTTGTTTGCTTTGCATCACCTCACTCAGTAACAGACATTTATGCTGTTAATGCAAACTCTTGACTAGGCAAGTAATTCTGTGGGTAGGACCAGAGTTTAAGAATTAAGAAGAGAGGGGAGGGGAAAATGCTGAAGTGTAGATGCTGTTCTATACTGTAGCTTTGCAGAACTAGACCTAAATTACTTGGATTTTAGAAGCAAAACTCAGAAACTGTTTGAGGTTAGTCAGCTATTCAGGGAGGCTGTTTGTCGGCCAACTTCTTCTTAGGAAAGGGACAAGCAGATCCAATACTTTTGAAATGCTTTACTACAATTTTATTGGAAATTTGTACAGGGGGATATCAGCCAAAAAGGCTGTCTTCTCCCCCAAAGTGTAATTGTGATAATGGCCTCGTGATTTCAGCCTCTCCTTTTCCTGATTATGCAAATTTAGGGATATTTTAAGTAGAAACAGAATAAAACTGAAATTGCTCAAAAGCAATTTGGAGAAGAAGGTGAAATGAAGGCCTTGTCGAGTGTCCCATACTTTATATCCCAGGAGCTGTAGGACCCCAGTGGTGGAGCAGGGAAAAGGTAAACCTGGCTGCAGTCACGCCTACTGTTCACTGACATCCCTGGAGGTGTTTAAGGTCAGACTGGATGAGGAGCTCAGTGCCATGATCTGGATGGTGGGAGGCTTGGATGGATGGAGCGTGGTGCCCGTGGTTCCAGGGTTGTGGGCCTGATCCCTGGGTGGGTGTTCACTTGGGAGTTGGACTCGATGATCCTGAGGGTCCCTTCCAACTCAGAATAACTTGTGAACCTGTGAACCTGTGACTTGGTTGCCTCAGCCCCAGCTGAGATGAGCTTCTGAAGTCGAGGGAGCTCCAGACACCGCATTTGCCTTCTCAAGCTCTGAGCAAGTTTGTTCAGAAGACCTCAGTGTTGCACATCAAGTACAGGGCATAAACCCATTCATATGTCATTGCAAACAGCTATTTTCTCTTTCAACTGCAAAATATTATCTACTTAACTCCTTTTAGTGCTTTTTACCTCTCACAGGAAGACTGCTGATCCCCAGTGCCTGCTAAGTGAAGGCCATTGTGTTGAACAACAATGCCAACTTATAAAGGGAGTGCAGTTCTGTGGAAAGGTTTTATAAAATGTCTCTCAAGGGCTGCTAAACCTGTCTTGGTGTAATGCTGGGGGGGGGTGATTAATTCATGGAAAGTTTGGAAAACACCCGCACATGCCTTCTGCAGTCACACATCCTCTTGCATATGACTCAGCCTTGCAGCTGGTACAGGTCACTACTTCTGCAGGGCAAGGGTCCCAGGACAAAGGGATCAGCCTTTGCTGTGTGAAGCTGGATATGTGAACAGTGAAGTCCGAAATTGTCATTAGAGAGTCTTAATTTGATGTTGCTCTTTGGAGGTCCCTGCATACTTTCGGAATATTCGTGTTTCAAAGGGATGTCCTTCCTCAGAGGCTGAAAGCTGAGGTGCACCTTCACTTTTTTTTGGAATGAACTGTCATTTGACCACTCCAGAAACTGTCTAACAAGTTGAGCTTTCTAACAGGTTCTTTCTGTGAAGTATTTCATTACTGTTTACTAATTTAAATGTAATTCTCATGTTCATTTTAAACAGCAGGGTGCTACATAGGAGGTAAGAGTGGATGCTTGGTTCATAAAAAGAATGATAAACTGATGCTTTTAGATGTTTACATTGACCAACACTCCTTTGTTTCAGAAGCTATTGTTTATCTGCAGTTTCCTCACTTGGAATTGCTTGGACATGGCAGTATTTATCTTCTTGTAATTCAAGTGATACCAAAATCAGCACGTTGTTTCAGATTAAGGATGATGTTCTGTTTTAATGGTGGCCGGTGGGTAAACACAAAATACTGGGGTGGGATTGAGCATCAAGAAGCCTGCGTGGTGTGTGTCCATGATAGCTCACACCTCTCTAGTTTGGCTGCCAGGATGGCCAGTAATACCTCAGAGAAAATGTCCATGATGGTTCAAATTGCAAAGAGAAGGATTTGGAGAGGCGTAGGTAATGCCACCACCAAAAAACCCAAATACCACCTCCCCAAACCCCATTTCCTCAGCCTCATCTCATATTTTGTCTAGTCCTTTCCCCTGACCATGTTAGTAGTTCTCTGCTGCTCTCTGATCTGTTGACATCTCTCCTGTACTGTGGGGAGACACACAGCATTTCATATAAATAGATAAGAATAAACTCTTCTCATAAGCTGCTGGTTATTTCTTGCTCATGCAGCTCAATATGGGACTAATCTTCATGCCTACAATGGTGCATTGCTGACTGCTGTCCTCAAATGTACACTGTACATTCCTACCACCTGAACTGAGTACTTTTCCAAACTCCCACTAGTTTGCAACTTGGCATTTCTTTGCAATGGGAATTTTCCTTCAGGTGAGAATGTATTAAGGACTGTGAGTTCAGGTCTGGAGGCTGTATGTGCTCTCCTGTCATCTGGAGTGGAGAACAAGTTTAATGATGAATAATGTGGGGATGCACTATGGTGAAACTGTTTTGGCAGCATATTCCTTTTCCATGTTCTTGTTTCCAGCTACTGCTTAGCTAAGGAACATAAAAGGAAAAAGCAAGATTAACTGTGCTTTGGCATATATTCCTATGGCAAAGGGAGTGGGAACCCAGAGAGACTGGAATTACTACTGAGCTTTAATATTCATCCTCTGTCTAGTGGTTGATTCTGGTTGGGATTCCATGGCTGCCTGTCCACTTCAGATGTCTTCTCCAGCACAGGAATCCCAGTCAGCACAGATCTTACAGGAGAATGCACTGGAGGACAAAAAGGAAATTGCCAGCTATGTGGGCAGCATTGTACAGGGTTTATTCTTCAAGAAAAAATTCGTAATGAAAAAAACATGCAAACCCCAGTCACATCGTAAGAATTTACCAGGGATACTGAACTTCAGTGGATGTCAAAGACTGTACATTATTTCCATGCTAAACCCTTACAAGGTGCCAAATGCCACAGAGCCAGCTGTATGTGAAACATCTTGTCAAACTGAAAAATCAATGTCCTGGGTTGTTCCTTTATTAGCCTTGATCTTGCCATCTCCTGAAATAGCCGGGTAGGATTTGACGTCTTCTGAGTGGGCCTGCAGTTACATTCAAGTAGCTATTTTGTTGATTGTTTGAAGGGAGGAGACTGAACTCCCAGTCCTTTAGAAGACCAGTATTCCTGCTGCAGATTTGATGGTGTTCATGTCATGCTGTATCAAGAGTAGTGTGGGATGTCTTCAGACAATCTCCATCACGAGATTGGAAATCGTTTTTCTGATTAACTTGTGGATTTTCTGTCCCACCTTTTGCAGGCCTCCTAATTCCCCCTATGTTTGATATTCCCTGCTGTGCAGTGCCAGGGGAAGTCCTAACATAGTTAATATACGAGCATAACAAAAGTGATTCATTTAGGTGGGTTTTTTTCATTTTCTCTGCACTCATTTGTGGAAGACAATATAGGAGTATAATGTTGCTGCCAGATGAAATTCTCTGCTGTCTCTGTTAAAACAAGATGTGTTATTTGGAGCCTCATCTCAGAGCACAGCTCGCTTCCTTGCACAGAGGGGGAAAAAAATGGCTAGAGCTTGATCTCCAGTTCACTCAGATTGCCCCTCAGTGATGGTGTGGATGAGACTTGTATGTGCATTTCTCTCTCCCTGTGCAACCACTAATCCATTTAGTCTTTCGTAGAGGGACTTTTCCAAGTGACAACAAATGTCTGGCTGGCAAAGTGGCTTTAAAGAGAGGGAAAAGCGAGTTCCAGTTCCAGAACACAGCCCTGCACAAGGCCAGAAACGGCAAGAGCGGCAGGAGGTCTCATGTTGCTGGGGAGGCACAGAGCTGTAGTCACCTTAAAGATACAGGTGTTTCGGGGATGAGTAGCTGTTGGCAGTGTGATATTTTAAAATAGATACTTTCCTCCTGTTATTTGTGGTCAAAAATGAGAGAAAGAAATCAGGAGCAATTTTTTTCCGTTCAAGCTTAACGCTGTCAGCTGGATTTGTGTTGATTCAAGTGCTCTTCTTCAGTGACCTTCATCTCCCCATGCCTGTGAGATGTGAAAGATGCTGTTGACACAGCAAAGGCTCAAGCTCCCTCAGCTCATATCCCAGGTGGCACTTTAACATGGCATATTTGGTGCTGCATATTTCTGTCTCGCCAACAAAGTGGCAGTCAAAGTTATTGCATTCATCTGGGGAAGGGAATGGAGCAGGATGAAAGCCAGAGCAAACAGTGCTGTTCTCCCTTTCTTCCCTGTTCTCAGTCTGTACCATATGAGCTCTGAATTCAGGAGCCAAATCAAAGAGGGTCTGGGCACTTAATGCTTAGAATTGTACCCCATTAAACAAATAAAGCCTACGTTAAATCATAAGATGCACAACAGGAAAACAAATCTCCTGTCTTTACTTGCAGGAGCAATGGTTTCTGCATTTGTGCTAAGAAATCAACTTATGCACACTGAAATATGATTGCAAGATGGTACTTGAGGTAGTGCTGACTGTCCCCATTCATATTTGTCTTACTCTGCTTACTTCAAGTGCATTTGACTGCCAGAAAAATCTGGAGGAAAAAGAAAACAGCCTGTGTTTCTCCACACACATATCAGGGCCGCTGCAAATCTCCTTAACACATTTCTTGCCAAATCAGCAGGAACTAAGGAAATGTGGTTTGAAAAGGAAGTACTAGGAAAAGATAAACAAGTGTTAATTTTTTTAATTGCACAACATTTAGGTCTTTTCATTCTTTGGTTAAAATTAGGTCTGCCTCACACAGTGGCCATTGTTAGCTATGCCATGGTTCATTGTGCCTGGTGCAGAGACATCCAACAGGCAATTGCTGTGCAGCAGCACACCCTGTCATTTCTCTGTCATTACAAGTGTGAGCTCATCTTTGTCTTCTGTGGAGGTTGTTTTCCATCCCTTTCTATTTCTGAGGATCTTGGAACTCCTGTCACCGTATCAGAGACACACAATTGATGTTTTGAGGGAATGTGATCATCCCTTGTACCGCTGCCACTTGCAGAGCGTGGAGGGGAGCACCCAGGCTGTTGCTGTAGATGGCAGTGGACGTGTGGTACTCGGAGCTGTCCCTCTGCTCCTTGAGGGTTGTTAGGGGACACAATCACCTTTGGCTGTGCTGGTGCTGTCTGAAGAGGCCACTCCCTGTGGGGTTCACAGGTTCACAGGTTATTCTGAGTTGGAAGGGACCCACAGGATCATCGAGTCCAACTCCCAAGCGAACGCCCACCCAGGGATCAGACCCACAACCCTGGAACCACGGGCACCACGCTCCATCCATCCAAGCCTCCCACCATCCAGACCATGTCACTGAGCTCCTCATCCAGTCTTCTCTTAAATACCTCCAGGGGTGGCGACTCCACCACCTCCCTGGGCAGACCATTCCACTGAGGGATCACATACTCAGAGAAATCTGGGATCCTCTGTGTGAGTTGTACATGTGTAACAAGTCACTGAGGGTAGGCTGGAGCCACAGCCAGGAGGAAAGGCTAAGAGAATTGGGATTTTGCAGCTTGGAAAAGAGAAGGCTTCAGAGTGACCTAATTGTGTCCTTTCAGTAGCTGAAAGGAGCCTACAAGAAAGATGGAGAGAGGCTATTTACAAGGGCCTGGAGTGACAAGACCAGGGGGAATGGCTTCCCACTGTCGGGGAGTAGGTTTAGATGAGATATGAAGAAAAAACCCTTCCTTGTGAGAGTGGTGAGGCACTGGCACAGGTTGCCCATAGAAGTTGTGGATGCCCAGTCCCTGGAAGTATCCAAGACTGGTTTGGATGAGGTTCTGAGAGGCCTGATCTAGTGGAAAGTGTCTTTGCCCATGGCAGGGAGATTGGAACAAGATAGTCTTTAAGGCCCCTTCCAACCCAAGCCATTCTGTGGTTCTGTGGAGAGACATGGAGCTGATCCAGAGGGAAACGTGCCCTGGTTCCTGCTGCACATGAGTGGTGGGATTCCTCTGTGCCAGATTGGGAAATAATAAAGACAACATATGCTGTGCTGTCAGTTTGCAAAGCCAAAAATGATGCTTGGAACTCATCCCTTCTTCACATCTCATTTCCTTTGGTCTGTAATCCATGTTTTCATTACCTGTTACTGCTCCACAGATGCTACAAGTTAAGTACAAAGTTTTATTCTCTGAAGAATGTCATATTCTTCTCTTTTAATGGGCTGAAATAAATTTGTGAAATAAGAATTAGCAATGGGCCAGGTTCCCAGTTCTCACTTTCCTTGGAAGTCTTTTTAGCAGAACAAACTGAGCATCACCTGCTCTGAGGCAGAGAGGTGGAAAGAAAGGCTTCTGGAAGGAAAGCTGATGTTACTACAACCAAGGACAGGGAAGGAGAAGGACATCCCCATCGTGGGTAATGTGTGGAAATGAAGTAGGTCTGCAGAAGCAGGGAGCCTTTGGAATAGCTTGGCCAGCTGGAAAGTTTCAAGGCTGCTGGCTGTGCCATCTCCTGTGGAAACCTGCCCCCAGCTGGAGCTGTGGCACATTCCTGCTTCCCAAAGAGAGGCACTGAAACCCGAATGTGCATTTTTGTGTGTGTGCGCTGTCTAAGTAACAGCTCTGTTGGGTGAAGTACTGAAATAATTTCCCGGGCTAGCTGGTAGGAAATCATGGTTATAAGTCTATCAGGGAATTACAGTTTAATCACAGCCCGTAGCAGAAGGGCTGCACTACAGTTTAGGATTTTACATGAAAGGCTGCTATTGAAAAAATGTTACCCCCCACTTCAATAGGTCTTGGCTGCCAGCTGCAAGCAGTTTCGTCTCTGTTGAGCTGGCAGAGTTTATTGTGGCCAGACTAAGAACTGGCATTATAATGTGTGACAATGCATTAAGGAAACAGGCTGGAGGGGATTTTAAAAGCAGCCAGAGAGGCAGACAGAGGGGCAGGAGAAAGGGAAGCAGGCAGGGTGGCTGAATCCTGCTTGGGGTGTGGAGTGACAGGGAAGAGGTGAAGGGATCACACTTTTTTCCCTTTGGAAGAGTGTTTTATAAGTGGCCAGCAAACATTGATGGCATTCTGCTGCCAGCCACCCAGCAAGGAGCTTAAGCAAAGGAAGGGGACAGAGCATCTCGTGCGAGTCTCAGAAGCCCTGTGAGAACTGGCAGCTCTTTTTGTTTGCCTAATAACTGAAGTGATTATTTCTGCCGCTCATCCTAAGAAAGCTCCCAGGGCTCCTGAGAACACCTCCCCACTAAATAGTAGCAATTACCATGGTCCCAGTCAGAGGCAGGGCAAGGGGAAAAGAGGAGGGTGTTTGAGATGAATAAGTAATTCCTGGTACTTTAACTTTTTACCTTTCCTGCTGACTTGCTTGGCCTTTAGGTTCTCCATTTCTGTGTTCATTTGTGAATGGCAGCTCAAACGAGGGAAAAATAATTAAAGAAGAAGGGAGAACACAACTCACCTCCCAATATCCTTCATATTGCTGAAAATCAGCCATGAGCCCTGAGATGCTAAATACAAAGTCAGAAAGAAAAACTTACTTTACAGGATAAAGATGACAAGAAAGTCTATGTATTTCTTAACTTCTTGTATTTCAGCAAAAATTGCATAAATAAGGCCACAGAATTCTCCTCTGTGGCTGAAAAATTGTGGGCTGTTTGTAACTCTGTCTCTAAAAAAAGTCCTTTCCTTT
Source organism: Pitta sordida (assembly GCA_013390025.1). Lineage (NCBI taxonomy): Eukaryota > Metazoa > Chordata > Aves > Passeriformes > Pittidae > Pitta > Pitta sordida. Next base: position 226,745 of record WEKX01021786.1, read on the forward strand.
TGATACCTGAGGCTTCAGTGTTTATGAAGTAGTCTCTTTTAAGTTTTGTTCCCTGCCAGCTTTCCTGGTCGCTGTTTATTTGTGAACAGCCTCCCTGGATGTTGTGAAACAGGGTGCCCAGGGAAAGGGATGAGCAGCTATTGGAAATACATGCGAGCAGGCAGAGGCAGCTCAGGGCCAGAACAGGTTTGGGGGTTTTTAATAAATTACTTCTCACATGGTATGTTGGTCTCGTTCTACAGACTCTCACTTTTTCTGGAGTAGGTCTCTATACTAGCTCCGGTATCCATCTTCCGTGAAAAGTGATGTCCAGAAATCGGGCTGGGCTGCAGAGCTCATATTTCTGTAGGAATTGTTCTTTGTTCACAGGTTATTCTGAGTTGGAAGGGACCCACAGGATCATCGAGTCCAACTCCCAAGCGAACGCCCACCCAGGGCCCACGACCCTGGAACCACGGGCACCACTCTCCACCCATCCAAGCCTCCCACCATCCAGACCATGTCACTGAGCTCCTCATCCAGTCTGACCTTAAACACCTCCAGGGATGGCGACTCCACCACCTCCCTGGGCAGACCATTCCACTGAGGGATCACTCTCTCTGTGGAACAGCTCTTCCTAACATCCAGTCTAAACCTGCCCTGGTGTAGCTTGAGGCCATGTCCTCTTGTTCTGGTGTCGTCAGCCTGAGAGAAGAGACTTCCACCCACCCGACGGTAACCTCCCCTCAGGTAGTTGTAACNTATCATCAATAAAGATGTTGAAGTTGTTAGAAAATATCTGCTTCATCACTTGCTTTTTCTTGTCCTACCTGGCAGATCCAACTGTATTCCCACCAGGCTATTCTGAGGTGCTTCCTTAGGCATGATCTTCAGTCTCTTAGTGATCTCCAGTTGGGTTTGAGGTCTAATTGAAGCCAAAGGACCTGTGGTACCACAGTGGTAATTGGCAGACATGATCAGTGTCTGGAGCTGTGATACCTGTCCAGCAGGGATTTAAGTTTCATGACATCCATCTTCCTGGAGTGTTTGCCAAAGGGATATAAACAAGAGTATGGACAGTCCAAAAAAAAAGCCCAGAGAAGATGCTTGTTCCCTTATGCAACAATTCCCACTGATGGTTTTGGTCACTGGAGGTACCGTCAGGCTTGATGATTTTTAGTCCTTTTGAGGTAAAAATCTGCCGTGTAACCTTGCCAGCAAATATCCAGGAGCCATGAAGAATTTGGGGATTTTTTAATTTTGAAATACTGATCTGTCAAAGCTGAACCTGATAATTATGCAGCGTTTGAAGAGCAGTGTGAGGGTCCATTATGTTTCCACTCAGCAGCTCTGTGTCGTCTTCCCTTTACTCCCTTCAAACCAAAGTCATGGGAACGGAAAAGTTTTCATTTATGACTGGTCAGGTTCTCAAGAAATGTGAACAAATAAAATGTTCTGGTGCGAACAGTCCTTAGTCATAAAAACAAACAAGTGGAATAAAGAATTATTTCTTTTAATAGAAGCATCTATTTTTCTGGTCCTGGTGAATTCATTTCCCCTAAATGTATTATTATCATGAATGCCACGTGTTCTTGTTGTCCTTTTTGCTTCTATTGCTCATCTTTTAAAATAGTCATGAGTAAGCAGGAAACTTTGACCATTAACAAGATCCCCAGAGTTTTTATCTGTTTGTCTAATCACATCTATTACCAAGTATTGGAAGACTTAGTGGTTGGAAGCCACTGAATTTGAGTCAGGTGTAGCTCTCAGCCAGAAAGTTTTGGGACTGGATTAGGAAGAAAACCAAAATTCCATTCAGTTTCTGTCTTTACCTTGTGGGCTTGCATGTTAACTCTGGTCATTCATGTTACATCTTCCAAGATTCAAAAAGAGAGCAGTATTTATCCAAATCTCAACCTCTAATTGATAGATTTCACTGTAACATTGTGGTTTACATTTAGATTTTTTTCCCCCTTGCTTTAGCAGTTTTTGTGTTAATTCTCACCACTTTGAAATGTGAAATATCAGTTTATTTATTTAATTGAAACAAAAAAGGCTCCAGTTTTTCACAGTCCGATATACATGTCCAGTGCAGTCATCAACACCTCCTTAACCTTCCCAATTTTTCTAGTTTACGGGCAAACATGTGTCACATATACATGGGCTGAACATTATATATTTAATTTTGGAAATGTGGATGTGCAGTTTCTACGTTGTGGCACTTGTCTCATGATCTAAAAGCCCTTGGGTCAAAATGTTCTTAATTAAGTCTGAAAATCCCATCCATCTTAGGTCTGTATTATTACAGATGTGCTCTGGGTTTATCACTTTGGCTTCTCTTGGGAAACTAACTGAAGAAACTGGTCCCAACTAGAGATGAGTCTGAGTTCACATCTTCATCAAAGTTCTTCATCATAACTTTCCCCACACTGAAAAGCTGTTTGGGTTGAGAATCCCAGTTCATGCTCGTTATAGAAATAGGTCTTTTCCCCAACATTCAGAGCTGACATTTCCCTGAACTTCGTCAGATGAAGGTAAAGGGGGTGTGGGTTGAACTCATTGTTAGGAGACTTTTAAGGGCTTTGTTCTGCAGGCAGATGTGATGCAGTGAATTTCAGTGGCCTTAGAGCTTGGCAGAGGGAAAACTTCATTTGCTACCAGATCATATCTTTAGCAGAATCTTACATTAGCAGCTGATTAGTACTTTATACCTTTATGTTAAGATTTGTATTTACAGAATCATTATGCACAAAGTCTTCCAGAGAGAATTTTTTTTCCCTCTTTCTCGTAATTAAAACAGTAGGAATTAAAGATGGACTGGGGAGCCTTGCTGTTTCTGTGGTAATGAACTGAACTGCTTTCAGTGGATAAGGAAAAAATAAAATAATACAGTGATTATTTTGGTCTGAACCAAGTCCTGTCATGAAAGATGAAAGTATTAAAATTGAATTAGTTGTATAAAAATCACAATCCAGAACAGTAAACACATTGTGTAAGTAGTATGGTTTTGATTCTAATGCTCAGCTAATTTCAAGAAAAAATACAATAATTTATTTCAAAATTCATCTTTATCTGTTTCCTCATTTTTATCTGTTTTCTTCTCAGCTGGGAACGTTTAAATAAAAGTTACAGTCACTTCTGCTGGCTTTGCTGAAACACATCCCTCTCCATACAAAATTGTACATCTTGTATGGAATGAAAGTTGGTTTTCACTCCCACCTGGTCCCATGTTGTTTCACACAGCTCTTGAAATATTATTCATTCTCCTTTGCCTCTCTTAACTCTCTCATAATTCTCACCTAAAAGATGAACGAAGCTTTTAGACCTTTCAGGAAGAAGTTTGAGAGTCAGATGTTTGGGGAATGCCTTTCTCTTAAGTCTTCTTGCATATCCACCCGTAGTTGTGCTGTAAACCACCATTCCACAGGATATTCTGAGGTCTCCAGCTCCACTCAGGCTCTGTTTCTCTCCTGTACAGCAGCTCACAGTTCAGCAGAAGCAGATGGTAGGTGTGAGATTTGTCATTCATACATTAAGGCCCAAAGTTCAGGTTGGACTAGATGATCTTTAAGGTCCTTTCCAGCCTCTTCTATACTGTGACTGTGATATAGTTCAGGCTTCTCCCCCCTCAGGACAGGGCTGTATGGTGACTTAAATCTCCTTTAAAAAGTGGGAGTTATTTTCCTGTAAAAGAAGGATGTGTGTAAGGGCTTGAGTTTTCATAGGACTTTTTAGACTCAGGCTGGTTTTCTATGGAAATCAGCCTGATTGCAGTCTCTGTGTCTGTCTTCAGTTCCCCTTGCAATAGCTTTTCAAAATGTTGGTTGAATTCATTCAGATTTGACAGGGGAGAAAAGGTCTCATAGATATTATCTTTGTCTGAGTTTCATAAAAACAGGAATCTTGATAGCTGAGACTGTGATTAGTACCCCTTCTGAAGGGGGGAAAGAAAAAGCACTGTAGGTTCAACCACATAATTAAACAGGTGAGAGTCCACGCTGAGAGAAAACCTGCCTTCAGGCTGTTTTGGAGAGTCTTGCCTGCTCCTCTTCCCATTTCTTTTGCCACACAGGTTGTCCAGCATCCCAGGGGTAGGAGCTGGAAAGTAAAATGAGCCTGTGCCTTTTTTGCTGGCAGTATTTATAGCTGGAGTTAGAGCAGGGTAGCAGTGCGCCTGTAGCATCAGAGAGGAAAGCTTCAGTGTTGGAAAGCCATCTGATTGTCCCCAGACTACTTGACCTCCAGCCCTCTGCAATTCACGGGGGCCTTTTGGTTGGTTTTGGCAAAGGTCCTTGAAGAGGAGTACATTAGTCTATGGTAAGCTTTATGAAGCCTTTTTTTGTGCCTGGGGGTGTCATCATAGCTACAAAGTGAGCTCTGGGCTTGGTTATTTCTTTCCCCACAGGGGACCATTGCTGTCAGGAGTTTGAGACCACCTGAGTCTTCAGCACCTCGTGGGCAAAGAAAATCAAGTGAGGCAATGCCACAGAAACTCCCACATGAAGGACAAAGCTCTCAGTAGTTTTTCTGAAGAGAAGGTCTCTCTGACCCCATTACCAGCATCTCTGTAACTGCCCTTTAATGTCGTTCAGCAATTCCAGGAAAGATAATCCAGCATCCCCTGGGCTGTGGTGTGCTGGTTTGGGGCTCCCCAGAGTGCAGGTGCAGGAAGCCCTAAATTTAATCTCCGTAAGCCCATGTAAATAGGGTTTAATTCTTTCTTCCCTTAGAACATCATGGAATTTGTGATCAATGAGGCCCCCTGGAGCTCTTTACAAAAGCAGTTTTGTGAACAGTGGAGTTGCTGAGGGCTGGTTCCCTATGATTTATGTCTCGTGATTAGGTTATCTGGAATTTAATATGTTCCTAGTGCTAGTTAAAGTATCCTCAATAATGTCTCTCTGTTCCACGGAGTCTCTGGTGCCCAGGAAAGACTGTGATCACACCACCAGGCAAGTTATTACAGCCTTTCCCCTGTCCTTGCCTACCTGCTTTCAGGAAACTCCAACTTTTCAGGAATGCAAAACTTCTGAGGCAAGTGCAGTGCAAGATCAGTTTGAAAACAGTCAAAAAGCAGTCAAAATTCTTAGAGAGGGGCAGACAGAAAGATAATGTGCCCATGTCACAACTGCATCAGCCTGACTTCTTGGGGAGCCAAGCTAAAAATACGTGACGTGGTAATAATAGTGAGTATAAATTCAAATGAAAACGGGAACTGTGGGTCCCTTCCAACTCAGAATAACCTGTGAACCTGTGGAATGGTCACGTCTGAGTTCTTGTGATGTAAAACATTTGAAGCCTTTGTAGCCCAGCCCGCTGGCAGGACTTTTAGCAGATGCAGTGCAGCTTCTGAGAAGCTCTTAGTTCCATTCATTCTGTGTATGCTTGGGTAGAAATTTATAAATGGATTGTAATATTTCTGGAGTCTGGAGGTGCTGTGTGTGCTGATGTGCTAAAAGTAATTTTATAATCGTGTGATGTGGGGAGGTTGTGCAAGTTTTCTGGAGAGGCAGAGCCAGAATTATGTATGGGAATAATAATCCCTTGGGCAAGGAGTTTGCTCACAGGGTCCACAGGTGATCGCAAACATCTCCATCCATCTCAGTGCCTCTGGAAAGAAGCTCTATCCGTCACAGCCCCTACCACCTGGTGAATGGGCAGCTGTTTTTGACCTGTGTGTTTCATGCTGTCCTCAGGGACAGCTTGGCTCACCCTGCCTTGCTCTGAAAGATCTGTTAATGTAAAGACCTTCTTAAAGACATTTTTGTGGTGGGGGGTCATGTTGTGCCTTTGCCTGTTTTAATCAGCATGTTTCAGTCAAGGTAGAGAAATATTTTGAGCCTGCTGCTAGTTAGTTTTAATTGAAGAGGAAGAAAAAAAAAGAAAAGGCATGATTGGGTCCTTGGGGAAATGGTGAGTTTCTCCAGTTGAGCCTTTGAAATAGCTCAGCTGTTTTAAAGAGGGAGGAAAGAACGGTGAATTAAGCAGCTGAGAGATGGAGGTAGAGCTGAAAAACGCCAGCCAAGAGAGTGTGAAAACTGTGCTTAGAGATTTCTTATATGTTTGGGTCTGTTCCAAATGAACCCAAATCAACAGGAGAGTTTTCTACTCTCTGCAATGATTTTACTGTTAGCAGACCCTTTTAGAAATCCTCTCTTTCAATACTAAGAAGAAGAAGATGGTTTCCCTGTGTCTGTAGGGCCATTTTTCAAAGGCAGTTGTGGCTATATGGTACATTGGCAGTCCTGGAGCAATAGCCTTGAGCATGGACAAGAACAGTGACAGTTTTTTAGGCAGGGTGTTAGTAGCTGGTCCCCAGAACGTCCTGGTCACAGTGGAGGAGGAGGTTGAATCCTCTTAAAAGGTCTTTGGCTACTCCAGGCAAAGTCTCCATGTGTATTCCACAGCCAGGGCTATCACTTTAACATGGCAAAACTCATGGCTGAGAGGCAAAAAGGCAAGTGGTCATAGCTGGGGAGAAAGTTTTAGTGCGAGTCTTCTCAAAGAACTGGGATTTTAGAGGATCTATTCCCACCTGCTTTGCCAATGGTTAATATTCATTTCATCCTGATTTGTATGATCCAGCTGGGTGCTGGGCAATGGCGGCACCACTCACCTGAGTCTTGAGCCTGTCTCAGTTGTAATTAATGGAAAAACTCCCTGAAAATCAGAAATTGATTCTTAAGATACTTGAAATATTACATCTTTGGAAATGCACCTGGTGAGATTCCTCTTTGTTTTGCTCAGGTCACCTGTTTCAGCTCAGCAGATCTCAAAATTTCCAATATATTCACCACCCACACGCTCAGATCTCAAGATGTCAAAATCCTGAGTATTTTTCTTTTTGAAAAAAATCATGACATCCCTGGCTCTGGAGGCAGCCTAACAAACATGTAGCTGTAACTGAAATATTTGCTGTAGCTGGAAAGTGGTCAGAGATCAATTAAACCAGCCAGTTCTTGCTCACTGAGAAGTTTCTGAGATTTGGGAACTAACAGCTCCAGTGCTGTGCTGCACATTAAAAGTAAATGGATTTTGAAAGCTTGAGTCAAACCACATTCAGATATTTCTGGGATCTAGACAAAAAGAAGACATCACTTTTATTTTGGGGCCATAATGAAGTCTCCTTTTCAAGCATTTATAACTTCAGAAGTCGTTTCTCCCCTGTGTGGGATTGTGGTCCCTTGGCAGAGCTGTAGAACCACTTTGCTGCAAGAGTGAACCAATATATAGCACAAACTATTCCTGCAGTCAGTGCCCCATAATTATCTGAGTACATCCACCTAAAGGGTAGAATTATACTTTTATTTTCTGTGAGTAATATGAGTAAAGTGAGTAATGTGAGGGCTTGCCTAAACTTGGATGCATTATCCCCACATCTCCAGAGGATCAGGGTTACTGTCTGGACAGGGCTGAGCTGGGGGACAGGGGAGCAGGGGAGGGGACAGACTGTGCACCCCAGTGCAGTGGGCAGTGCTCAGCTGTCCCTTACTTTGCCAGGGCTCTTGTTTCGCTTCACTCAAGGAGCATATGGACCTCTCATATATTCTTGGATAATTTGTCTGTGTTACAAACACCCTCCCCGGCAGCACGGAGGGAGAAGGGAAAGGTGGCAGGCTGTATTTAATGGTACCCCCACACACGCTGGAGGCAGGGAACTGGTGGGACACGGTGCCAGTTTGACTCACACTCTGGGGGCTCTCACTGTCAACACAGAGATGCTCTGAACCGTTAATAATAATGGGACGTTTTAGCTGGGGGGGAAAGAAGAGTCTCTTGAAACCACATTTCTGTCTTCCACTCATTCCACTCCAGCATTCACCTGGATTTATTGAATAAGGTTAATGGATTATTCAACAGGTTTCTCCAGCCATTATCAGTGAGCACACTGTTTATGTGGCTGGCCTCTCCTGTTCTGTCAGCTGTCATAAGCTTCTCAATTAGAAAAGGGGGGAAAAATATGAAAGAGGTAACTATGGTTACTTGTGATGCTGATTTTTAAGAAGTGCTCAGAAACCTAGTGGCAACAGAGTTTGGAAGCTCAGAGCTTTAATTTATTCAAGAACACTCTTGAATCAGAGTATCTTAAAAGCATTTAGAATAAATTCAGAACATTTTCTTTGTGGAACAGTGTTGCAGTCCTAAGCAGGAGCCATCACACAGACTGACTGCTGGGTGTGCTCATGTGAGAAAATAGTCAGGGGAGAGGAGGAACATGCCCTTGTTCCACTTTTCTCCTGCAGAGCCCTCTGGCCCTCCTGGTGGAGCAGCTTGTGAAAGCAGTGGTTTCTAGGAGAAGCAGCACTCCCATTGTCCTGATGTTTCCCTATTTACACAGAAATGGTGGTTTTAAAAGCAAACCTGTGTGTCCTTCACAGGCATCTCTCAAATAAAAGTGCCTACCTCAGAAATTCAGCTCCAGTCATGCTGTTTGCTGGGAAAAAAAAAAGAACAATAAAATCTTCCATGTTTAATTTGGTGAGAACGCAGCGTAGTGCAAACAGCTTTTAGTTGGGCTAAAAGTGCCCTGTGAAACCCGTGTCTTGAAGTCAAAAATGTCACCTCTCAAGTGTTTCAGGGGGATCAGTGGAATTATGTACATATTTACCTTTTAAAAAGCGGGGAGCTGCTGTGGGGTTTTCCCCTGTGGGATTTTCATCTGAGCACACAAGATAGTACCACCACAGTGTTCTCTCTCTGCTCCACGGGCACTGCCCAAGAGAAGGGGAAATGAAGTTCAGCTGTCCAAACTGAGCAAGCAAAGTACACAGAGGACCGGAAAAACATGGGCTTTCACATTTATTTTATTATCATAATAAGCAACAACATAAAGTGAACACTGGAAAACCTTTCACCCAGCATGATATGTCAGTTTAGCCACATTTAGCCACACACTTCCAGTGGAAAATTATCTGCTACTGGGTCAGCCCTCATTTTTCAAGAAAGCTGTGTGAAAAAAGGGGAGTTCCCCTTCTTGAGGGAGGATCCCTGGGTCCCATCTTCACCCAGGTGATTTTACTTTGCCACAGGACCATTTTCTAGAAGACCAGCACAGTAACTCTGAAGCCTCTAAATGCTTTCCCCAATTCTTCCAGTTGAGCCAGCTTGAAACAAATAGCATCTAACTTGTTAAGGGTGCATAAATCTGGGAATATTGCAGTTCAGTCAGATGCAGAGCACAGCCAAGGAAAGTCAGGGTTCTTATGGAATGCTGGAGGATTTCCAGTGTGCGTGTGCTGGGGCTGTGTTTGTTCTGAACCTGAGAGAAGGCTGTGCTTGTATCTGTTAATCTGGAGGTTCCTTATTAATAGGCTGCACACTTCATTGATTTTTAATTAATTTCTGAAGAGACACAGAGGATAAGTGCTGCAGCCCACAGACATCTCAGTACTTATTGCAGTCCACATCTCTATTGATTGCCTGCCTAAGGAGCAGAAGTAATCCATTTTAAATACACTTTCTTGGAGAGAGTGAGTGCACTGCACAATACACTCTCCAGGCTGTAATTGCATTGGCAAGGGGTCGGTGGCTGGGGTGGTGGAGAAGTAGCTCGTTGTTCAAACACGCTGCTGCCCTGTGAATAGGAATGCCAAGCGATCTCCCTCATGGCCAGTTTGGACCCAACAGAAAGCACTGGTCACATTGCAGTTGTGCTGAGAACTCCTTTATGGGATGCCTTTAGCCTGCCTTCCTCTTCAGAGGAAGGTGTAACCACAGCAATTAATCTAAGGGAGGAGAATGGCATTCAAAACTCCTGTTGGAATTGATACGCCTCTCTCTTTGGTTGCTACTTTGAAAAGCATCAAACACTTTCCAGGAGTATGTGATCCACTGGGAGGTGAAACCTGAAGTCTCTGAGCACTCCCTGAATCAGAGGCCAGGTATGTTCCTCCTGCTGGCCTGTGTAGCACAGATTGCTACGATTGGCTTTTGAAACAGCAATTCACAGCCTTTGTCATAAGGACTGTGTTCCTGCCAGCCTCTTAACTGTAGTTACTTTGCAATGAGTGTTTATTGCCCAGCAAGGAGACTTTTGCACTAATATGTTTGTTATTTAGGCAGTTAGTTCTTATTTAAAGGCTTCTTTCACAGGAAAAGGCATTGACAACGTGGAGCTGCAGCCCAAACTCTGGTGAGTGTTTCTGTGCTCTCTGGGCAGAGGTGGGTTGTGTCAGTGTGGGAAATCCTGGCTCGCAGAGCCCAGGCCCTGTGCTACATCTGTGGCAGGACATCCCTGCAGTGGAAATGAATCTGAACATTAAGGTTTTCCTTACACAGGGGCCTCAGCAGGTTTCTGCCTTGCTTTTTCCTCTTCCTAGATGGGGCAGTGCACCCAAAGGACAGGCTCCTGGAAACCCTTGGCTGGTTTGTGAGCTCACCTTCAGCAGCCCTTGTGAGTGAGCAGCCCTTGCAGGGAGACTGGGATCTGAAGTATTTTATCAAAGTGTCGGGGTGACCCTTTACCCACGAGTCCCTGACTTGATTAAAGTTTTTCCTATTACAGCCCTGGGTCCTGTTCAGTAATGGAAAGATCAGCACCTCTCTAGGTGTGTCTCTGCACACATATTTGTGCATTGCATCTGTGCTGGCACAGGGGGGATGTGAGAGGGGCTGCAAAGCTGTATCCAGGTTTCTGTGTCCCTACTCCTGATACACACATTATAAGCACAGACAAAAGGTACAGATTCTCATTGCTTATGCCACTTAATATATTTATGTAACATCTTTCATCAGAAGAACATGCAGTGCCTCACAGATGCTTTATTTTCAGCACCACCTAGTCTGGATAGCTGCATAATTGGAGGGAGCCTGGGAGACAACTGGTGCTTCCTGCAGAAGTCCAGACAAAGAACATGTTTGATGGTGACAGTGGAACAAACTCCCCTTCTGGTGTTGCCAGAGGAGTTTCAGCACCTGCCCAGGACAGATAGCTTCATTATAAGGACCCCACAAGCTCAGAGTTGAGAAGCAATCAGTTCGGCAGTGACCCACTTACCTGTGCTGTGAAGGGGTGAGATGACACTCCTGAGATTTTAATTTAGGATTGGAGAGGGTCTGGACATATCAAAATGTCTGCTCAGTCCAGTCAATTAAGTACTGAAATGTCATAAGCTTATGAGATTGCTTCTCCTCTCATTTCTGTCCACTCTTTCTCCCTTTATGAATCACCTGTCATTTTGGAGTAGCCTGCATTTTCCCTGTAATTCTAATCTAATTTACCCTCATAGGCTGTTTCCCTTTACTTTTGTGTCCCAAGTTTGTTTTGACCTATTAGGCTTTAGCATCTTTTTTTATTTTCTGTTGTGGGCCAAAGCTTAACAGTGCGGTAAGTTGGGCTTTAGGACTGCTGTTTCTGGAACAAAGACAAAAACCATTTGGCAGCAGGACTGTGAGGAAAGGGATATACCAGCACATCACCCACTCTGTTTGTGTCTCACCTGCTTCAGTGCAGGTCCAGCAAAGTTTCAGTCCTCTGGTCATGCTCAGGTGGACGTGAGCTGTGGGAAAATCCAGGTCGAGTCACTTTTTCCCTCTCACAGCCATCTCTGGGCTAACATCTACCTGGAGGATTCCAGTTGCTCCTGACAACAAAGGGCACCGTGTTTTCCCTGGAAGTGTATTTAGCCCCAGGTAAAATTAGATTTTTCCATGGGGTATGCAGGGGAAAAGATGATCGTTTGAGGCTTTCTGCAGTGACTCACATTATTAAGTTAACCTCTAGTTATTAGGATGGTAAGAGAGGAGTCTCCAAGGCTGCAGATTAATGTCTGTGAGATTTGAGTTGGACTTGAAATTTTCTTTCTTCCTGTCCCTGTTTGATGCATCTGCCACGTGCACTGGCTTCGGTGGGTAGAAGTTATTATGAAAGGCTGCTCTTAACTCCTGGGTGGGATAGGACCAACATGCCCTCAATTTAGGGAAATACTTACATTTAGTGTAGAAAACGACAAAAGGGCTCACTGGAAAAAAAAAAGAAAAGCATTTACAGAGGTTTTGCTGTGCGTTGGTACTGCTAAAATTCTTTGGGCAGGTGAAGGTCTTTATGTTTGCTCCTTTAATTTGAATTGTCTTGCATCATGCAAGGTAGAAGACATATGTTAAATTTTAGTTAGTGGTTCAACACGCTTGAGTTCATCTTTAGTCATTATCCCAAAAAGACTTTGCATTTAATGAGTTACATACCTGCTTGAATTTGGTCCTGAGTAGTGAATACTTTTTTTTCTGGAAATGAAGTACAGCCACCTGTTGAAAAGGGATTCTGGACAAGACTCAGGCAGTTCAAAGATTTGGCATTCCCTGAATGGCAGCTCCCACCTTTGAAACGAATCCAGAAGCATCCTCAGCTGGGAGCTGGGGCACTGAGAAGTCCAGAAAAGGGAAGGAAATCAAATTACAGCATCTGAAATGTAGTCTGTGCTTGTAGCTCTTACACTCTGAGCTGTACAAATGGAGATTGTGCTCAAAAGCTGCCCCCAGAAACGGGGAGACAAATGACAGTAGGAGAAAGTAACACTGGTAATAACAAAGTAAGAAAACAGCAAATTATCATCATGACTTAAAGGCAGGATATCTCAGGGGACAAGTCTGTGACTTGGCAAAAAAAGCTTCATTTTCCTTTAAAAAAACCCTATAAACCCCCCTTTATTCTCCTGTTTCAACCACCAGCCAGACTTTGGTAATATTCCTCTGGATGTCTGCAGCACTGGATGTCCTAACACTTTTATGAACCTAATTTGATATTTTCTGCTGCAGTTCAGTGCTTGGGAAGATCAGAAAGGTGATCTTTGAGGCATAACTCCAGAAATCAGAGAGCTGCCATTTCACTGTCTTTGCTTCTCCAGTGGATTTTTGGACACAAAGGCTCCTTTACACTGTCCCACTTCAGTTTGCTGCCAGCACATGATCTCATTTTCAGCTCTGACATTTCCTTGTGACAAGAGCATGAGCATACTTGACTGTAGCTTAAGTGACCATTCCAAACCTGTCTGTCTACCATGTCAGAGACTTCATAAAATTGGGAAAGACCTTCTTTTGTAGCTCTTAATTACTAACTTGTAGGTAATTTTTGTTGTCTGTTATTGTTTCCCAGCTCTGAAAGTAAACTGAAGGAAGAGGGATTCACCTTGGCCAGTAAAGCTGGTGATTTCCACCCTCATCCCCAGCTCTGAAAGATAAGGGGCTGTTCCTCACTGATCCTGAAGTTCAAGGGGACTTCCTCAATTTATCTCTGTTACAGCTGTTTGCAGTGGCTGTTTGACTTTTTAACAGCATTAGGCTCTGATTCAGAGAGTGATTTCACATTGAGGATCCTCGCAGTAATTGCATTTCTAATGACCTGCTCTGTGAAGAACCTCTGCCATGACCATGATGAGGAAGCATCAGTGATGGGGAGGTCATGGCCAGTTCTTGTGCCTGTGTGAGATGAATCTGGACTCAGAGATAATGGGACAACCTTTAATGTCTTTAATGAGAAACCTCCCTCTCAGTGATTCCAGCGTAAAAGTCCCACCCGTATTCTGGATATTCTGGATATCCTAACACATGTACTAAAATACAGGGTTTAATATTATTGTGACATTATACAGTTATACCCCCTCATTTGCGAGGAACAGGACAGGCCATGGGCCTCGCAAAAAGCCAAATTCGCAAAGACGCGCAGGTCATTAATATGCACGCAGGCCATGCCCATTGCTCCACCCCTCAGCACTCCGAAGCGCTGCGGACAATTCTCTCCTCCTTCCCCTTGTCTCTCTCAGCACAGGCAAGCAAAGGGAGCCATTTCTGAGCGGCTGCTGTGACCGTGCGTGCTCGCAGCCCAAACCCCGCGCCGCTGTTCCCCCCCCGCTCCAGCCCCCTGGCCTGGCCCCAGGGGCCCCGCACCGGCCTAAGCGTGCTCGCCCTGCCTCCGCAGCAGGGAAGGGGTGTCCCTGAGCTCTGGTCAGCATTCTTGGAGCCTGGAAAAACCTTAACTTTGCAACACCGCTACAACTCCTGCCGCTTACGATGGGGGGGAGGCGTCTGTATCGGAGTTTCTTTCTCTTTAACATCCACCAGTCCCAGTAGAGGCAGCGCTGCCCGGGCTTTGACTGGGCTTTGAGTAACAAGGAATGGCATGTCTTGTGGTGGTGCTGCGCTGGGTCTCAGCCGAGCACACAGGAGACACACAGCAGTGGGTTAGGGACCGGGGCACGGTGCTGCAGGGCTCTAAATGCCACTGCGAGCTGCAGAAACAGCATGCCCTCCCTGCCCCGACCTCAGCGATCGTGCCTGCGGCATCCCAGTGTGGCGTCCGCGGGGCTGCCGGTGCGGGCACGATCACTGGGGGCAGCGGCGGGGGTGAAGCAGCGTGGGGTTTGGGCTGTGGGAATGCGGTTGCTGCAGCCTGGAGAAGCCCACAGGGTGGGGGAGGTGGGGGGATCAGGTCGTTATCGGAGCCCCCTCCTTGCAGGGCGGGGTGAGTCCNCAGCCCAAACCCCGCGCCGCTGTTCCCCCCCCGCTCCAGCCCCCTGGCCTGGCCCCAGGGGCCCCGCACCGGCCTAAGCGTGCTCGCCCTGCCTCCGCAGCAGGGAAGGGGTGTCCCTGAGCTCTGGTCAGCATTCTTGGAGCCTGGAAAAACCTTAACTTTGCAACACCGCTACAACTCCTGCCGCTTACGATGGNGTATGGGAACTGCATGGCTCTGATTTGGAGAAGCCCTGAAGCCTTTAGGGCATCCTTTTTAAAAACAGATCTCCTTCCATTGTCACTGATGAGGGTCACCTGTAGTTTCGCTTTGTAGCTGTCTTCTCATGGCATTTTTGGGTGGTGATGGCACCAGCTGTGTCATACAGAGAGTATATTTTATCATACTTCTGTGTCATGTCAAAAGATTAGAGATCCATATAGAACTTCTTTTCCACTGCAGGGTTCAAAAGTATCTTCCAGTGATGTTTTTTTGGCACAGCATATGTTTAGACAGTATTGCTGCAGTGAATACTGTAGGACTCTTGTTTTCAGATTCTTTCCCTTCTGCTTGTATAGTCTGATTTTACTGAAAATATATACATATATTGAAAATATATGCATTTATAGCTTTTTGTTTATGCTTCTGACACCCACTTTTAAAACTTATTGATAGGGTATCAGGAAAATTAAACATGTTTGCACCTCATCTTCGTAGGAAGATTTACATTTCTGCAGGTCCTGGACTCTGCAGAGGATTTTGTAGCTGTCAGCCCTACATGGGCTGTTTTTCCCTTTGCAGATAGCACAGGTGAAGCGTGTTTGACAGAGACAAAGTAAATTATTAGTACACTGATACACAAAGAGCCATTTCTACCCATTTTCTGGATAGAAAACCAGGTGTGGTGCTGGTGAGGAGCAATATCCAGGTCGGTGATAACACATCCTTCTAGTTCTTAAGAGAGGGTGAGTTTAGGTTGAATAAAACAGAATCTTACTAAGACAAAAATTAAATAGTGAGAGATTGAAATAAATGAAAATGAATGAGTAGAATAAACAGTGAAACATCCTGAAGTGTTATCCTACATGTTTAAAAAATGATTGGAAATTAGATATGTAGAGATGGTAAAATAAGACCAAGGGCGCATGGTTCAGAATTTACTTGTTTAACTCTTTCAATGAAGGATGTTTTTGGACACCTTAACACCCCTGATGGCAGGAGGAGAAAGCCTCAGTACAGATCATCTGCTTTGATCTTAACAAGAAATAAATTCAATTTCTTCATTTCTGAAATCTGCACTGTCTTCATATCATTTCGGTGCTGATAGGTTGCAAATTAATCTATTAAAAATGATCATTTTATTTGGGCCTGATGTATTCTGATGCCAGCAGAATTCTCTCATCAAATTCTCTGGACTTTATTACACAGTGCCATTGCTATTGACTGTGTTGGGGTTTTTTGGTTGAATTTCTTCAGCTGGTGGTTCTTGTGGTGCCTCTGGTTTCATGATGTGTTTGTTGTGCGACTCACATCGGGGTTTATGTCAGAAAACATTATGCTTTCATAGACATACAGTTCTGATAGTCCAAAGCCAAAAGTTTTGATTTGCAATTGGCAGAAGGGTGTGTTTGCTTCAACTAGCAGTGCTTGTAAAGAGTATTTCCAGGTTTTTTATGCCAGAGTCCCTGTGTCCCCTTTCAAACCACCTTCATGTTGATTCCATTTGCTTTATGCCAAAGAGTCTCTGTGTCCCCTTTCAAACCACTGCATGAGAGAGTGTTTATTCCAAACATTCTCCCACATATTTTCAAAGCTTTCACTGGTGTTTGAACTGACAGTTTGTCACCTAAAACCCGCAGCAGTTTAGGGCTCCATTTGATGCTTTTGTAAAGAAATCTACTTTCATTAAACCACAGAATTGAAAGGGACCATCTTCGTCCAAGCCCCTGCTGTTGTCCCCGTTGCAGAGACACCTTCCACTGGTCCAGGTTGCTCAGAGCGNCTTCATGTTGATTCCATTTGCTTTATGCCAAAGAGTCTCTGTGTCCCCTTTCAAACCACTGCATGAGAGAGTGTTTATTCCAAACATTCTCCCACATATTTTCAAAGCTTTCACTGGTGTTTGAACTGACAGTTTGTCACCTAAAACCCGCAGCAGTTTAGGGCTCCATTTGATGCTTTTGTAAAGAAATCTACTTTCATTAAACCACAGAATTGAAAGGGACCATCTTCGTCCAAGCCCCTGCTGTTGTCCCCGTTGCAGAGACACCTTCCACTGGTCCAGGTTGCTCAGAGCGCCAACCAACCCGGCCTTGAACACTTCCAGGGATGGGGCATCAGCAGTTTCTCTGGACAACCTGTTTCAGTGCCTCATGACCTTGACAGGAAAGAAGAATTTCTTCATAATATCTCATCCAAACCTACCTCTTTCAGTTGACGGTCATTATGCCTCATCCTTGTAAAATGTCCTACATGTTCCTGTACAGAGTTCCTCTCCAGCTCTCTTATAGCCCCTTCAGATACTGGAAGATGCTCTAAGGTCACCCTGCAGCTTTCTCTTTTCCAGGCTGAAAAACCCCAATTCTCTCAGTCTACCCCCACAGGAGAGATACTCCATCCCTCTGATCACCTTTGGTGGCCTCCTCTGGACTCGTTCCAACACATCCCTGTCTGCCTGCTGGGCACCCCAGAGCTGGAGGCAGCTCTGCAGGTGGGCTCTCCCCAGAGTGGAGGAGATGAGCAGAATCAACTCCCTTGGCCTCCTGCCCAATTTTTGTCACCAGAGGGTCATTTTGGCCCAATGGCCATGGAGGGTGGCTTGTATGGAGAGTTACGTGTCAACTTCTTAGGTGGTGAAGGGGAATAAAATCTACCCGATGGCTCTGAGTAAATCTGGTTGTTTTAATCACTGCGTGTAAGTCTGAATTATCACCTGTATTATGGGATAATATGATCTCTTTGGTATTCAGCAATGACTTTTTAAAAATTACCATATGTATTATACAGAGTTAATGTATTAAAAAGGTACCTAAAGGGTAATTATCAAGTGTGTAATTTCATCTCGATGTTCTCATGATTATTTTTAATGTCATAAATGCCTTTTAATGAAATTATAGGCTTGTAACCCTGCCCAACTATCCTGTGTGTGTCATATAATTAATAAGACCAAGTTTGGGTGTTGATCTCAGCGTCACAAAGCATCATGTAGCATTCCATACTCATGGTAGATATTTAGTCTCCCATCAGAATAAGAATAAGGTTAAGGCTGGGCACCTTGAGTGTGTGTTACCTTATCTTTAAAGGCAGCTGGATGGGCTTGTTAACAAAAGTACTCCTAACAGAAAATATATGCTCATAAGAAAATGGCCATTGATCTAGTGTCATATTATAGTACCACAGGCAGTATTTTAATGGAGTGAAAAGGCAAGGGAGTTGCAGCACTTGGAATAAAGAATTGTTTTTCTTCCAGTCCACCGAGGGGAGTGAAAATTTGTGTTGAACTTAAAACCGTTTGAAGATGAACAAGAACCTTCATCTTGAATTGAAGACGCTAGTCTGGAATGTAGCAGAGCTGGGATTTTTTTCCCCAGTCTGGCCTAATTTCTGTCAGTCGTTGGCTTATGTTTTTTTTATGATCATCAGATTTCCTGTCTGAAAAATAAGTGTCGTAATATTTCTTTTCTTCGTCTCACATCTCCAGATTTTAAATTTGCTGAAGCAAATCAGTTGTTATGTTGTTTTGTTGGTTTTTTTCCCCCTTGGTAATTGAATCTTATGGAATAATTGACATTGGAGTATGTGAAGGTCATCTAATCCTGCTCAGAGCAAGGGCAGTGTTAAACTTCTGCGCTCTGGGCCGTGTTCTCATTGTGAATACTCACAAGTGAACCAGATATTTTACGTGTCACCACTGAAAGGTGTTTCTCAAAAATGATGTAAGACTCATAAAATTAATTTTACTGTTCTAATTCCCTCAGGGAATGATGTACCTGGAAGAGAGGAGACTCGTTCACCGGGACTTGGCAGCCCGCAATGTTCTGGTGAAATCGCCAAACCACGTGAAAATCACTGACTTCGGCTTGGCCAGACTTTTGGAAGGGGATGAAAAGGAGTACAATGCTGATGGAGGGAAAGTGAGTACCAGACATGCCTGGAAGTAAATTTATCATGCTGTGACATGTTCCTCTTCAGGGCAGTGTTTCCCTATGAAGTGGTTATCTGTGTAGGAAAGTCTGGCAGTGACTTAGCAAAACCCTGTCTTCTAGGAGAGCTGTGTTGTAACAGCACACGTAAAAGCTGCTCATTTTTCTGTTCAGTAAGTTTCTCCAGGTGCCAAAACACAGTAGCACGAATGGTTTTCACACTCAGAATTGGGTTTTGCATTTTGTTCTGAAGGCTTCAGTTCAATGAGTGATGGATGTCCTGGGGCGTTCCTGCTGTGCCTGTTTCTCTGGTCAGTTTGCACCTCAGTAACTTGCAGTCCCATTTTCTCAGACAAGTAATTTACCAGAAAACAAAAGGGGAGGCTGTGGAACATGTTTCTGTTTGTAGCCATAGCAGAGTTTACCTTTTCTGTCACATTGAAAGAGCCTGTGCTTAGGTTATGTCTGGCATCCATATATCCAATACCAGGCCACTAAAAGCCAACTTGAGGATACTTTCAAAACAGATATTTTGCTCTATAACTTCCTATATATACCACATCCATATAGTGCCTCACCTCATTTCTACTGCCTTCAGACTAATGCATTATAAAATTCAGGGGGCTGTAATTACATACTACTTCTGGCTGCTCCCTAAACATTTTGAAATTCCAGATTTCAGAATCCCAAGGAGTAATGATCGACAGAAAACTCAGTCTGAGCCAGCAGTGTGCCCAGGTGGCTCAGAGGGCCAATGGCATCCTGGCCTGGATCAGGAACAGTGTGGTCAGTTGGACTAGGGAAGTTCTCCTTCCCCTGGACTCGGCGCTGGTCAGACACATCTTGAGTGCTGTGTGCAGTTCTGGGCTCCCCAGTTTCAGAAGGATGTTGAGCTGCTTGAGAGGGTCCAGAGAAGGGCGACAAGGATGGTGAAAGGACTGGAGGACAAGCCCTATGGGGAGCGACTACGGGAACTGAGGTTGTTCAGCCTGGAGAAGAGGAGGCTCAGAGGTGACCTCATTGCTGGTTACAACTACCTGAGGGGAGGTTGCAGTCGGGTGGGGGTGAATCTCTTTTCTCAGGCTGACGACACCAGAACAAGAGGACATGGCCTTATGCTGTTCCAGGGGAGGTTTAGACTGGATGTTAGGAAGAGCTTTTTCACAGAGAGAGTGAAGAGCTTGAGAGGAGTCACCGATGAGTTCCCATTTCCCCATGGAATGAGACTTCTTGGCAAGGAAGGTGGAGTTTTGGAAGTTTTCCCTGATTCTGTCAATTCTCTAATCCTCTCTCTAGAAACCCATCAGCCAGTGATTATAGAAAATGAGTCGATCCTTTCAAACCAGCTCTTTCCAGGCAGCTGTGCTTTGGACTTGTGAGGCCAGTCACACTGCTGGGAGCCCTGGAGGAGGAGGATTTACTAGTCAGATCTATCACTTTCTTCCAGAGAAGCTTCTTGTGAAATCCAGAAGACGTGGGCAGCTTCAAGTTGTATTGAGAGCATAGTAACAGAGATTCAGACTGGTCAATCAACCAGTTGATCAGGTTGCCCACAGATGTCATGCAGTTTCCATATTTGAAAGTTTTCCAGTCCTGACTGGATAAAGCCCTGAGTAACTTGGTCTGATCTTATGGCTGAACCTGCTGTGAGCCTGAGTTGGGACTAGAGGCGTCCTAAGATCACTTCCAACCTGAGTTGATGAACGAGGCAGCTTTTCTTCTTCAGTAGTTGTTCATATTTGGAACCACCCAGCCATATTTAATGGAAATGAAAGCAATACAGTTCTGCAGAGTTTAGTGGAGGAGGATGAACTGTCTTTGCAAGAGCTAAGCCAACATTATTATAGGGTGCTATTTTTGCCATAACTCTATGGTTTTTGTTCATTAGTCAACTTCATGGAAGGTATTTGCATAAGGGTTTGAATGAAGACATGTCCTCTGCTTTCACACCCACCACCTGTTCAGATTCTATCTGCAGTTACATATCATTTTGGTTTATTCCAGTACATCTTCCACAGTTCCCTTTTAGATATGTCCCAAACAAGTTCAGCAGAAATTCATGGACTTTCTGGAAGCACCACGAATCCCATTTTAACACAAACTCAAGAAGGGATGGATCCTTATGCCAAACTGAGGTTTGGTTTGCCTGCACACCCTTTCCTGTCAGGAGAGATGAGCTCCCCTCAGGGTGACTCGCAGCCAGAGGTCGACGTGGGACTTTTGACTTAGTTTTGGGAGCAACTTTTGTCCCTGCTGATAAGAGAACTGTGACAGCTAAACTCCTAACAAACATTGGGAGTTAGAAATGATCACAGAATCACAGAAAATTATGAGTTGGAAGGGACCCACAAGGATCATCTAGTCCAACTCACCATCTAATACCCGTACAGCGACCAAGAGCACATCCCAGAGCATAATCACAACCTAGATGCCTCACAATCTGGCAGGCCACTCCGAGCCGGAAGGGGC
Source organism: Pitta sordida (assembly GCA_013390025.1). Lineage (NCBI taxonomy): Eukaryota > Metazoa > Chordata > Aves > Passeriformes > Pittidae > Pitta > Pitta sordida. The sequence goes on from WEKX01021786.1 coordinate 247,778, forward strand.
CCAGGGTCATCCAGCCCTACACCCCCCAGCTAGACCATGTCACTAAGCTCCTCGTCCAGTCTTCTCTTAAACACTTCCAGGGATGGCGACTCCACCACCTCCCTGGGCAGCCCATTCCAATATGCAATTACTCTCTCCGTGAAAAACCGCTTCCTAACGTTAAGATTAAACCTCCCCTGGCGTAGCTTGAGGCTGTGCCCTCTCGTTCTGATGTCGTCAGCCTGGAAGAAGAGGTCTACACCCATCTGGCTGCAACCTCCCCACAGGTAGCTGTAAACAGCAATGAGGTCCCCTCTGAGCCTCCTCTTCTCCAGACTGAACAGTCCCAGTTCCTGTAGTCGCTCCTCATAGGGCCTGCCCTCCAGTCCCTTCACCATCCTCGTTGCCCTTTTCTGCACCCTCTCAAGCAGCTCAACATCCCTTTTAAACTGGGGAGCCCAGAACTGCACGCAGTATTCAAGATGGGGTCTGACCAGCGCCGTGTACAGGGGAAGGACATGCATTGTAAGTTCTCCCCATTGCCTGTTGATGCTGTTGTTGGGGACTGTGAAGTATTATGGGTGCTGCATTATTAACTTAACTCATTAGGGAACAGTTGAGATAACAGTGTCTGGTGTTGCAAACTGTTGAGGCAAAAGAGCTTCTGCATTCCACCTTCTCTTCTGCACTTCAGATTTAGGGGAATCAGATGCAGTTTTTGGTGATGGTTGATCCCATTTTACAGAGGTTTGTTGAAAACATGAGTTGTTCCACTACATCTGAATCAGTAAATATGAGAAGTTCTGCAGGTAATTGGTTCGTGTTCCTCACCTCCACATGTTTTATGAGGCAAAGCCCCGTTCCAGAGGGCAGGAGCAGTCATTTCCAATGCTAGGTAGTGCTGCTTTTCTTCAAGCTGCAGTTGCAAAAGGAAAAAGGGAGGAGGGTGATGTTTTCATATGGGATCTGTCTGCATTGTTTTAATAATGTGTTTCTGAAGGTGCATTTCTCTTCTCTTTCCCCAGATGCCGATTAAGTGGATGGCTCTGGAGTGCATACACTACAGGAAATTCACCCATCAGAGTGATGTTTGGAGCTATGGTAAATCTTCATGAGATCAGTTTAAAAATTAGTGACATTTAAAGCATTAAACCAAGTTGTATTGCTACATAAAACATATCCTCTTTTCCTAAAGGAGTTAATTCCAGTAGGGTTTGCTCTTCCTTTTTTTGTTTTCTTTTTTTTTTTTCCTTTAAATGTGTAACTCTAAGCAGCAATTGTTCCTGTCTCCTGTGTTACTTCCCTGCTCACTAAAATATAATACCATGATGTTCCCTGCTGGGGAAGGTCTGGTCTGGTGGCAGTTTGGCTGATTACTGTGACAGAAGAAGGCCTCTCTTAGCTTAGACAGATTCATAAAAATACAGCTGCAGGTCATAATTTTCAGCAGTCTTTGAAAAATCTCAACTTGAAAAGTCACCAGTGTCAGAAAACGTTTTCAGACTTATGGGACTTTCTCTACCTGCAGTCAGATAAAAGAGAATTTGTCCTAATACCGAGCAAATATGACAAGGGAAAGAAAAGGAAGAGAGAAGCTCTCCCAGCTAAATAGAACATGCATCCATTTAATTCCAGAGATAACTTGGGAATCGGTGAACTACTCACACAACAACAAAAAGCAGTTGTATCTGAGAAATGAGATGTTCATTTACTGTTGTCAACTGTTACCCAGATGAGCTGTTGGGCCACATCTGCTGAGCTCTCTGCCTGTTTATCTAATGAATAAAATCATGTATACCTTAATAAATGTAATTTTCCAGCAGTATCTGGGGCTGCAGTATCCTATTTACATTTCCTATTGCCATATAATTTGGAACCAAAAGGGTGCACAATTCTAGTCATTACTCACTTTTACCTGTGGGTAGCAGCAAAAGACACTGTTTGCTGTGACTGGTTTGCTGCCCTCTTCTAGTCAGCTGAGAAAAACCTGTGAGAGTTAAATTGATCGTGTGAAAATTGCTCTTTCTCTTCAAATTCTGTATCCCCTGGATCACTTAGGAAAAAATATGCCTTCGTTTATGAAATCCATTTTAAATGCAGGAAGCTCAGAACATCTATAATCACAAAGGACAATACCATAAACAGCTGACAAGTTAGAGCTATTGAATATCAACAAGGAGGGGAATGAGGTGAAATAAATGTGTGGTTTATTCATATGGTAATTTTGCCCGTCACCTTTCACATTAGCTGGCAAAATATGGTAATGCCCTGGAGATGTGTTTAAAATAACCAAATAAAAGTTGAAGAACTGGTGTGAGAGCAGCATTTTCAACATTTAAGATTTTGTTTGGGAACAAATTCTGTGGTTTTCCAAGAGGAGAATCTAGGTTTGTAGAGCAGCGCTATCATAAACTAAAATCCATAAGGTGATTTAAGGAAAAAAAATAATACAAGTGTCTGTGAATTACTTAAAAGGCAAAGACAATGACATGATGTTACTCAGTGCTGTACCTTTGTATGAAATTGATGCTCTGAGTTATGGAACATCTGCCCTTTTCCCCCTTAAAATAACAGAGTACATCAGCCATTCGTTTCCCTTTTTGATATGATGAAATGGTGTGATGCATTCTTCTGTTATTGCATCCATTTACTTCACCACTCATTTGTCTCAGCCCTTTCTCTCATCCTCACATCTATCCTACTGCTTCTTACACCAAGAAAAATGAGGGAAGTGGCTTTTGATGATTAATACAAAGGGCTGGTTTGCTGTTTTCCAGAGTTTAAGTGGCAGACAGTTGTGGTTTAAGATCAAATGGCAACTAAGTACCACATGGTTGCTCACTCAACACCCCCTCTCAGCCCAGGACCAAACCTCAGTGTTTTCACTGAGTAAAGAAAGAAGAGATACCAGAGTATTGTGCTGTAATGGAATCTGAGTAGCATGAATTCAAATATTGACTTCTTTTCTGTTTAGGAGTCACCATCTGGGAGCTTATGACCTTTGGTGGGAAGCCCTACGATGGAATCCCAACCCGAGAGATCCCAGATCTCCTGGAGAAGGGCGAGCGGCTGCCCCAGCCTCCCATCTGCACTATTGATGTTTATATGGTCATGGTGAAGTGTAAGTGGTTGTCACCTCTAATATCCCTGTGCTCACTGCAAGGGGGGTTAGGAATTTGCATCTGCAGTCTCTGCCACTGCTGGGGAATAGGGCAGGAAGCCTCAAAAACCTCCCAAGATACTGTAAATTCCACTTAAATTCTGCGTGCACATCTTTTGCAATGGTGAACAATACAAACTTAGCCATGGAGGGCCAAAGTTAGCTCAGCTTCTTATTACTGTCAGATGGTATCTCTTGTTCTTGCTGCGAAGTCAGAATTGTATGATTGTTATTGTAAAGCCTTTTCATTTGCATGACAATTGATTTTGATGTTAAAAAAAGATAGTATTAAATGTAATTATGGTACATGGATACCCAGCCAGTGAAGGTTGTGAGGAGAAATGCTGGTTCCAAATATTGAGGAATAAAATTGTAAAGACTTTTTTGTAAGTATCAAGAGTTATGCTGGCAATAGTAATAATAAAAAGTAAAATTAATAGAAGAAATGCTACAGAGAGGATTGTTTCTTATTATTCTTATTCAAGTGTAAAAAATTATGAATATTTTTACTTTAGCAAAAAAGAAAATCTGCACGTGGGTTTTTCCTACTTTTGTGTCTCCAAGATACCCCCACTAGTGACAGTATCCTCCAAGGTTACACTTCTAATTTAAAAAGACTTAGAAATATCTCTCTGATGTTTCTGGTTTCATTCAAGTGAGATTAACATACAGACATCTCATCCATCTTATACACTCCTTTCCTTTTCGCTTTGTACACAGAAGTACTGAAAAATTTAAAATAAAGAAAACTAGGAGAAGTAAATAAATTACCTTCTGGAAGCAGCTGTACTGTGTGTGCAGGTGTGGAAGTTGTATGAACAGTGCAAGGAGTTCATGTTGATTAAGTGCAAAAATGTTCTGTCTGGTAGGATTTCTAATGAGTATGAGGCAAACCTCAGTGGGCAAAAGGAATTTCTAGGAGATTTAGTAACCTGGGATGTGTAAGGTTACGGCTTGACGAGCAGACTTAGCCCTGTGATGTTTGTGTGAAATTCTTTATAAGCTTTAGTAGCTTTCTTACGCTTGTGTTGGTCACTCCTTCCTGAGAATTGTTCCTGATGAGTGTTTCTTGGAGAGGGAGGGACAAAGGAATCACTCTTTGTTCAATTAAAACAGCATCTAGTGCCTCATGTGAGGGCTGTCTGTGCTCGTGATGCAGACAGGTGAATGCAGAATTACCTGATCAGTCGTCCTTTAGATCTATTGAACAACTCTTTAATCTGAATCACTGTGGGATGGTACATCACTTAAAGTAGAGTTGTATTTAGTGATAACTTAGTAGTAAACCCACTAGACTCTGATGAGATTAGATTCATTCTGTTAGAGGTTGGGCACATCTTTAATAAAAGGCAGTCAGCTCTGACATCTAAATGGGCAAAATATAGAAAATTGCAAGGCATTGTCGCTTTCTCTGGGACAGGAGCTCAGCAAATTAAGAGAAAGTGCATGCAGAGAAGAACAATCTGATCTGGCCAAACCCAGGTGCTTTCCATTTTAGGCATCATAGAATTCTGGCTTTCAGTTCTTCTGGGCTCCTTATTGCAACTTTTCCTTAGGCTGGAGTTATAAAAGACTTCAACTTCGTGTGGTTTTTTTTAAACTAAATTATTTCTTCCCTTGACACCTGACTCTTTTCTTTCTCATCGTTCTTCTGTCCCCAGGCTGGATGATTGATGCTGACAGTCGGCCAAAATTCAAGGAGCTGGCTGCTGAGTTCTCTAGAATGGCTCGAGACCCTCAGAGATACCTTGTAATTCAGGTAAGAAAGTCTGCAACATCATGGGGAGGAGGAGGACATATAAAAATTCCATCTGTGAAACCTGACTGTTGAGGGAGTTGCCTTTGAGTCTCTTGAAGTTCAAGGTGCTCTTGAACCTAAAGCAAATTATAGAATTAGAGAAACGTGAAGTAGAATGGCCTGTGTCAGTATCTCAAAACCAATAATATTCATAATTCACTTCCTAAGTTTGTATTTATTAGCACACATACAAGATCTGGCTTTGCAAGCAGCAGTGCTTTGCATTTTCTCATGAAACTGGGGACAAGTTTTGTCCATTGGTGGACAGTGTGCCTACTTTTAGCCCAAGGAGTTGCTTGGTTCTACAGTTGATTGGGCTGAATCTTCGGGGATTATCCTGAAGAGACTTTTCCCTGAACTGCTGAGATCACAAGAAAGTTTCTTTTCAGAGCCTAAACATACAGGTTTCTCAGAAGACAAGAAGTTCCATCACATTGGCACCTCATGCTAGAGAGGAGATACCCTCTCTGTTCTCCTCAGGCGGTGTAGGCCCCGTAGGCTTCACATCCCTGTGACAGAGCTACACCAGCGTGGTTCATCCCATGGATCTGGGCTGTGGCAGCAGGGGAACACCAGAGTAGCTGTATCTGTTGGGTACATCAGTCTGGAGCTGTGTGTGCCTGAGGACAGGTCTGTCTCCTTTCCGATTTTCTGTGGTAGCCTAGAGTTGTGCATGTGTTCATTACAGCTCATACTCAAGCCACAGAAATGTATCTAACTGGGACGGTCCTGAGGTTGTTCCAGTGTGTGAACAGTTCAAATGAAAATGAAAACTTAAGGGAAGGGACATGATGGTGAAACACCAGAGATCAGGGAATATTTTGATCCACGATATCTCATGCCATGTCTGCTCTTCTCCACGGAGTACAGGCCAGAGGTACATCCAGGGGATCCTCAGCTTCACACTGGTGTAAGAATTCCTTGCCAAAGAGCCTCCAGAAGTGTAGTCACTGGCACTTCATGTCTCCCAACTTCCTCTGGGTCTAGTGCCAGTCTTAACATATGGTGTTTCATTTCACTGTGTAGATAAGCTACACAACTCGTGGTGTATTACTGCACTGTGGGAATAGATGCTGCTCTCCTTCAGCTTTAGCAGAGCTAAAATGCAGATGGAAAGTAAAACACTAGTTAAGAGGATTTGTGGTGCTGAATGTGGAATTTCCCTTGCAGTATATCCCACAGTGACAAATTGTTAAATTCAGCTTATACAAATGATTCTGGAAAAATCAGTCTGATTAAATGACTTCATTAGCTAGGACGTTTCCTTACTCTAAATACCTCTTCCCTCCCCTTTTCCACATGCCCTTCTGTTCCTTATTGCATTGCCTGATAAGTGTTTTATCCTGTGAGACTTCTCTCCAGTGCTCCTTGCAGACAATATGAACTATGAGGTTCTGGATTCCACATGTGGCATGACAGTTCTTGAGGAGTGGGAGCCCATCTTTAACCACACAGTGAAGTTTAGCATTGTGTCTGTGGTATCTTAAGTGTTTGGGGTATGGGCTGCCTTTTGTGGTGTTTTGTGGCACCAAGAGAAGTGCAGCCCAGATTTACCTCTCCAGCTTGTGGGTGGCGTTTTGATATAAACACATGTTGCTGTTGTTGCCTGATTCGATTAATATTGATTTTAGCTCTATTATATTTTGCCAAACTTTCCATATGGATGGAGCAAAATTTACCCCCTAAGTCGCTAAAAATACAAATTAAAATAAGGCAAACATGCAGACACAACAGTTTCCATGTTTTCCCCATTTCTCCTATTTGAACCTACATAGGTGAGATATTTCAAAGAATCACAGAATATGCCATGTTAGAAGGGATCCACAAGGATCATTGAGTTCAACCCTTAGCTTTGCACAGGACCATCCCCAAGAGTCACGCCATGTGTCTGAGAGTATTGTCTAAAAGCTTCTTGAGCTCTGTCAGCCTTGGGGCTGTGCCCACGGTCCTGGGGGGCCTGTTCAGTGCCCAAGCACCCTCTGGGGGAAGAATCTTTGTCTAATATTCAACCTAAACTTCCCCTGACACAACTTGAGGCCATTGCCTCGAGTCCTGTCACTGGCCTTGTATGGGAAAAATTGAGATAAGAAGTCAGAATGAAAGCTAAATCACAAGAATGCAAAAAGGAAAAAATGTCTGTGCTTGGTTTATGCAGTTATTCCCTTTCTGTCATCCTATTCCCAGTACAAAAACGCACCACCAAAACCCCCAAAACCCAGCAACAAATTATGTGGATGTGTTGTTTTAGAACAAATAAAGCAGTATGTGTGGTCCCTGCAGCCTGGCTATCATGGCATGAAGAAAGCTGAAGGAAAGGTTGTTTGGGAAATGAATCCATCTATTGACATTTTTCTTCTCTCGATACAATCTATTCAGGGAGATGATCGTATGAAGCTCCCAAGCCCTAATGACAGCAAGTTCTTCCAAAACCTTCTTGATGAGGAAGACCTGGAAGATATGATGGATGCTGAAGAGTATCTTGTTCCTCAAGCCTTCAACATCCCTCCTCCCATCTATACCTCCAGGACAAGAATTGATTCCAACAGGGTAAGAGCAAGATCTGACAGAAAATACTGGTTATTATAACAGCACAGGTGGAGATTTAAGTTCCACCAATCAATCACATGCCAGCACTGCCTTGAGAATTACAAGCTCACATTGTAAAGAGAGTGGCTGTAAAAATGTTGTCATTGGGTTCCCTGTTCATTGTGCCTCAGTGAATTCTAAATTATTAGCTCAGCCTTGAGTGAACAAAGGCTTGACTTCAGCTGCCTCTCCTGAAAGCACAGCTGAGGCCCGTGAAGTCAAGCAGTGTTGTTTCTCCAATGAAAACTGGCCAGGAAGTGCACAGCCCTCATGCTCCCATCCCTGCAATCCTGTTGTCTTGACAGGGTTGGCACTGATGTAATTGAGGGCAGCTGGAATATACAGATAATGCTGCTTTTGTGTCTGGAGCCAGATTTCAGACCCAGCTCCTTTTCCCATTTGTATGTGACGCTTTCATGGCCCTCCTTCACCACTATGTTTCTGCTGGTCTTCATAACATCTCCGTCAAGGGAGGAAATGCTGCTCATTTTGCAGAGGGAGCTGAGGCACTGAGAGTGTTCAGGTGGAATTCAGCTCACGTAACTCTCACCATCTAAGGGATGGGGATATAATCTAAGATGTTAATCTAGGCTTGATTTCATGTCATTGGAGTGGCTTGGGTACACCACGTTGGTGATTATTGCTGCCTGCCTTGGACATTTACAGTGGGATAAGTATCTTGGTGGAGGTGTCTTTCTCTATCCATGAACTACTGAGGGCTGCAGAGCCCTGGTTGGGTTGGATCCTGTCCTACAGGCCTCTGTCACAGTGCCACAGGAGTCCTGCTGCAGGTGGGGAGCTGAGGTCAGGTCTCTAGAATTCATTTTCAGTCCTCAACAGCCTCCTCACAGCTCTGACCTCTGCCTGTTATTGTGCTTGGCTCCATCCTTTTAACAGTTTAAGTACCACCCTTTCTCACAAAATAAAGAGATCGTGAAATGTGTTACTGCTGTGAGGGCATTCACATGGACCTCAGGCATATTTACTAATTTAGGAACTTGTTTCCTCTCCATGCTCATTTTACTGAGAAGTCACAGCTTAAATACTAAGTGTAGTATCTTTGAAATGTTGATGTTTATCCCTCATGGTTTAGAAATGTTTTGGACCTCCTTAGGTAGCTCCAAATTCATACCCTGGTGTGAACTGATTAGACCATGAGAGACAGGGAAGAGGTGAGTGAAAGAGCCGAAAGTGTATAAACAGTATCAGCTCAGACCATGCACTACTTGAAGTTCCTTACCCTCTCCTGAGGAAATCAAGGAACAAGGAAGACAAATTTGATCTTAAATAACAGTGAGTTCATAAGGAAATTGCTACTGTTTTAAAGACAAGAGAAGTTCTAGTTTTGTGTAGCATTTCTCCCGCATCACTGGAAGGCCGTGAAAGAGGGATTATGCAGGATTTAACACTAACCAGGAACCTTCCTCTTTATGGCAACAAGAGTTAATTTTTAGTGTTGATCTGGAATAGATCAAGTTTCCTCCTCACTGTCTGTGAAGAGTTCTGTTTCCTTTGCTGCCAGCTTCTGAAAAAAGAAGGGAATTGCAAGAGTTACCTTTGAAAGGTACTCACTGTCACACTGATGTAAATCAGCTTGGTTTGACACAGAGTACTGCCATTTACACCAATATAGATTCACAGAATATTCTGAGTTGGAAGGGACCCACAAGAATCATCAGCACCTGAAGGGGCTTGGGGCCAAGCTGAAAGCCCTGGATTCCTTCACAAAAATGTTTTATTTTCTGGAGGTTGTACATACATTTATTTCCTCTCTGTGCAGAAAGCTACAAACTTGTCTGTTGTTTTTGCGAAGCACTCATTTTCCTGCTACTTAACTGTTCTTCTAGTGAAGATTCAGGTTGATTTAAGCAAAATACACTGTAGCTCCTTTGAGGTAATGCTGCATCTGCTGTGTGTAGTTCTGTACAGATGGGTGTCAGCTACAGGAATCATAGAGAATTGAAATGCTGTCAGAGCTCTCTGTCTGCACTTGTCTGGTTCTGTCTTGGTGTTTTCTTCAGATAGTTTGTGATTTATGCTTGTTTAGTGCATATTAATCCTGCACAAACTCATTATGGTGCTGCTGCAGCCAGAGATACCCAGTGAATTGACACAGCTTAGGTAGTTTGTGCTCGCTGTGTCTGGCAAATTGCCTTTTACCGGGAGATTGCAAGGCAGTTTGGTGAAGGAAAATGCACAGACAAGAGCTACATGATCTTCGTGTCATTTCCAAGGATCAGAAGCATGAAAGAGACTGTATTTCCTATCTTAGCTGTTCTGCTGGCAGTTCCAGTGGAGAAGGAGTCAGTTCTACGATGGCAGGGCACTGTGCTCCTTCTCTGGGTGTGTTGTACTGACAGCTTTAGCTGAATGTTCCAGGGGGACAGAAGTCTGCAGAAAGAAAGCAGGAGCCTCCTCGTGCTTAGGCTTTGAAATCAGGGAATGAAAGAAGAGCAGGAGCATTAACTTCCTCAGGAAAGCTCTGAAGTTTCTCCGGGGTGATCTCAGGTCTAAATCCTTGCTGCTTGTTGACTGGGAGAGGCACCACTGGATGAGGTTTCATAAAACACTGCCTGCCTTCAAAAAACAAAAAGAGGTTATCTGGATGTGAATTAATAGCACAGAGCTGCAGCCCATGGAAAGAAGAATGGAAAGAGGGAAGCCTTCTGTGGCATTTCCAGCTTCCTGGGAAGTATCACATTCTTCTTCCTCCAGGGATTACAGAGATTTATGGTGCTGCAGAGCTCATACACAACTTCAGCATTTCCATCACACCCACACTGGCTTCATATTAGCACATCCTGGGGACCTGTGCTGCCAGGAGCAGAAACCCACACACGTAACAGTGGCCTCAGTCTGAGACTGCTGCAGCTTTTAAATAAAAATAAACATCCTAAACTAAATTGAATTCTTTCATTGAATCTGAAACTCTTCAGTTGCAATTTCAGCTCTTCGGCTTTTTCCAGTTTTTATTTTCCACTGTCCAGAGATACTCTAGAAATACTGAGCTTTAGAAGCTCTGTGCTTCTGAGAGATAAGCTGAATTCTCGGCAGAGTTTCAGTGAGCTCAGGACTCCAGCCTGTGCTTGAGTGTCCTACATTCACATCCATTAGATGATTCATTCAGGTATTTGTAACAAGTACAGCCCTGTGTGCACAGAGATAATACTAATACAGAAAGCACTGTGTGTACCCCATGATGCTTTTTGCTCTAAATCCTTGGCTAATTCCTGCTGAAAACTGTCTCCACTGTTTATGACTCGCTGACACTGTCCCTGTAATTTTATTCCATGCACCGTATATCATGGAAGCACCTGCCAACCCTGCAATTAAATATCAAGATCTTTTTTTCTCAGAGATGTCTAATCCATATGTCCAGGGAGACTCTCCTGCTTGGCTAAAGCAGACTGTGCTACACTAAAAGCCAGTTTTCAGTTCTCTGAGCAGTATCTGGTTTCAGTTCTCTGAGCAGTGTCTGGTGTGCCACTGCAGTAGTCTTGGTGTGGCCTTAGGTTTGGTAGTGTTGCACAGCTGTATAAAAAGGTTATTCCAAAGAGCAACCAGGGAAGAAGCCATCCTTATGATTAATTTGTTCTGGTTTATAAATTGGTAGCCATTTTCAAATCACAAGGTGACAAAAGAGATGGTTGCTAGTGATTCTCAGATGTGTTTCACATCAGTGTGGTGTGTGGCATCCTTCCTTCTCCAGCTTATCATGGACAATAGGGGCTGTTCATCCAGTGGGATCACTACCAGAATTAAATTATGTTTTTAGACTTTTAATTCTAAAGGCTGGATTTCTTAGGCACCTGCCTGCAGTGCTCCAGTGATAGATCAGATCTGAGGTCTCGTGTTATCTCCTTTGCAGGATTTGGCCAGGATTCTCCTGGTGTCCAGGGCTTTAGTAGAACCTGGTGCCCATTTCTTCTTCTGTAAGAAAAGGCAGTTAAGTGTTCCTGCACAAGCCCTCAAAGGAAGTTATTTCTCCAGATGTGTCCTAGCCAGATGGGACTGATGGTAGTAGCACTGGTTCATCCTAAAGTCCTGGAGTCACATCCTAAAATCACAGTACAACATTTGTGTGAAGAGATATCGAGGCTAGACGGGGCCATTGAAAGCATTTTGTCCAACCTCCTGCCACAGCAGAAGCTGGAGCCTCTTGTCTCTTAGTTTCTGCATCAAGTATAAACTTCTGCTTGAGGTGGAGTTTGTCTTTTAGAAAGATTGTCTTGATTGTATCAGGTAGGATGGAAAATGTATCAGGGTGTAGAAAAGGCTCCCTGGGCAGCTAATGCTGACATTTTAGCAGGATTTGGGTACTGTTCCTGTCTGCCATGCCCCCTTTTTAGATGCTGGATTTAAGGAGCTGCCAGTTATCAGAAATTTTTGTTCTGATTAAAGGGCTGAATAGGATAGTACCATTTGTACATTTTAGAAGGTAACAACAATGATCTTTTCATGTGATTTGTTTGTGGTGTTTGTCACCTTTCTGCTTCTGCAATATCTCCCCCAAATTAATATGACCAAATCTCTCCTTAAATTTATTGCCTGTTACTCTGTCGGTTTGTGGAGGTTTGGTTTTGTTTTAATTCTTTTTATTTCTTTATTCCTATCCCATTTCATTAATTGCTTCTCCTTAGTCAGCCGGATTTCATTGCTCAGGGTGAACATGCAAAAAGACACTGTAAAATACATCATATGAAAAAATGTCTCAGTCTTAATAATTTACATGAAAAAGGAAAGTTTCTTATGAAAGATGTGTATTTAGGAGCATTTAAATACCTTTTTAAAATGTAGAATTAGAGTCAGAGTATTGGGTGGCAATTAGTTTCTACAAATTTAATGTATTTAATAACAACTCAGCACCTCACAACCTGCAAGGTACCACTCAGTGGAATCAGTGGAAAGACTGTGGCTGTGTATTGCTTCAAACCTTGATGTGTGCCATGTAAATTCACTGAGCTTTAATATAAACTGGTTTAAAATCAGGCAGCATCTGCCTTCTCCATGAATAGCTGCTGGCTGTGCTAACAGTGGAGAGCGCTCACAGCTGACCCATTTTCTTCTCTCTCCTCAAAAGAAAAAGTCAATAGATATAAAAAGAGTAAGTAATAAATATTTCTCCACTGCACTGATGAGGCATTCTTGGAAAACCGCAAGCTAAACAACTCTACATAATTCAGTAGATGGAAAAGTGGACTGAGTGTCAGGAAATAATTACAAGAGCCCGGAGAAAATTTCCCTTCTGTGACAAGATGTGATGCAGAAATTGTTAGTGGAGAGCAGCCGTTTGTGAGGAACCGTGTTTGTGGTTTTCTTAAAATATTAAAAGCACCTGAAAAGACAAGGGGCTGTGATTTGGGAATGCACCTGGAGGGGCTCCAGATAGTTGTCATTTAAACACCTGCCTGCCCGTGATGGTTGGGGCCCCTGAGGCAATTCCTGGGATAATGCTCGGGACGTGAGGCAGCAGGAGGACTCTGGAGCAACCTGTGCCAAATCCTGTACTTTCCAAACACACATGCACTGGAGTTAAATGCCGACACAGCCTTAAAAATGCCCTTTGTTAGCTGGAGTAGGGCCTGTCTTTCTTGTTAAATGCTGTGGAAGGAGAGGGGAAAATAATTCTCAAAGCTATAAAAAGACTCTCCAAAAGATGCAGTGGGGAGAAGTGGGAGGAGGCACAGATGAAGTTTAGATTTAAAATGTTAAAAAATGATTATTCCATCCAAATCAGCTGGATGGTTAGTTCTTTTAGAGTATTATTGCCACCAGAACCTCAGCCCTGCTCTGAATCAACTCAGCATTTCATCAAGAAGCCTATTCTTTGCTATAAGAGACCAAGAGTGCACAATTACGGGTTTCTTTTCCCCCTTGCATAACAAAATTGGGAGATTATCATTATGTTTCTATTCAGATTTGAGGCAGGCTTTTTTTATTTTATTTTTAAAACCCATCTTTTTCCTGTAAGAGCTCCCTGTTCAGGCCAGCGTGCTGTAATGATTACTGCTGTAAAGGCTTCAGTGGAGATGTGCTCTATTTCATCCTCAATGAGGGTTGATGGCGTTTTGAGAGGCTCAGAATATCCTTTGATTACTGCATAAAACAGGCTGGGGAAGATGGCAGTGAGACGTGCACAGAGGAGGGGGCTGCTGTTCCCAGGATCGCTCATCAACTTTCTTTTGTGGGTTTTGTTGGGGTTTTTTTTTCCCTTCTTCTCCCTTCCATTTCGCTATCACAAATCATGTCCGTGTTGTGGTTTTTGTCCCCATGCCCCATCCTTTCCCTGTTTTGGGGATTTGAAGCCTGAGGTTTGTAGAGAAAAGGAGTTTCTGCTGCTCCTCCTGTGTTTTGGACAGATGCTGCAGCATCTGAGCAGGAGCAGTGCCTTGACCCCTCTCTCCCATGGGGAATTGTTAGAATAGCTGGGAAATGGCACGTTGTCCCTTCCAAACTCGGGGGGGGGGGGGGG
>WEKX01021786.1:261810-300926 GCA_013390025.1 Pitta sordida
GGGGGGGAATTGGTCCAGTGTTAGAAAGTGCCAGTTCCTGTGAAGCATCTTGGAGGCTGTATTAAAAAAGGAGTGACAGAAAGCTCTTCGTGGGTGACAGGAAGGATGTGGGAGTCAAGGAGATTGAAAGGTAAAGACAGACACGTGCCTGCTGTCTCCCTTCCTGCTTTCCTGTTTGACACTCATGGTGCAGTAACACAAAATAATAAGGGAAAAAGGAATCCTTGCATCCTTCTAATGGTCGGAAGGATTAATGTTTTTGAGGTCTGGAGAACAGGGAGGGTTTCTNCGGTGCAGTAACACAAAATAATAGGGGAAAAAGGAATCCTTGCATCTTCATACTTGTGTCATGCTTAGATCAAATTGTCTATTTTGCCAGCCCTTCTAAGGGTCGGATGGATTAAGGTTTCTGAGGTCTGGAGAACAGGGAGGGTTTCTAGGCAGAGCTTTTGATGCCATAGCAGCAGAAGAATCTTTCATTCCCAGCCCAGGAAGCATTTCACCTTGTTTCCTTGTCAGTGTGCCTGAATCCTGGGGTTTGTGCCCTAATGGTGCATCTCTTAAGAGGTTGTTTTCATGGGTGTTCTTGTCATCTTTGACTCCTTTATTTAGTGAAGTGTTAGGCTGAAAATACATGCTTTATGTCTGGCATTTTCCAGGAGCAGCACAGGAAATACTCTGTGCAGTATGTAAGTATATTGTTTCCCATACCCCTGTGGCTTGTTAGGCATGTTCTGTTTGTGATATAGGCTATTTACTGTTTGCAGGCTGGACTAAATCACTGCTAGAAGGCTGTAGAAATCAAATCAGATTTAATTATCTCACTGCATATAGACTGCTCTGAGAGAGTTTGTTAATCTGAAAACAGCCTCTTTCTCCTCACAGGAGAGGAAATTGTGCAAGAGAAAGTTTGAGTGGCTGATCTGAAGCTGTGAAGTCGGTCAGTACTGACCTGAACCCAAGTGGCCAGTGAAACACTCATATTAATTTTGAACAAATTCAGGGATGTCTCAAACCCAGCACACTGGCAGGACATGGGTCTGGCACATCCTACTGACATAGGCGGTCTGTGGGAACTCACTCAGAGCTCAGGCTGCCTACAAATCTTACCTGTCCTCTGGCAAACAGCAGCCAGAAAAAGCCTATGTGCAGAAAGGCCTTATTCATTGTTTCTGCTTATTTTTTTTTTCCCTCACTGATCTTAACTGCATGTTTTGTGTCTAGAGGAAAGCACCCAGTGGGAATGGAGTTTCCTTAAGAATGGTCAGGAGCCCAGGCAGAGCAGAAGAGAGAGCTTGAGGAATGCCAGGCTTGTGGTGCAAGCTGTAGGGATGGATATGCCTGAACCATAACACCCCACAGAGGTGTCTAACCCTTTCTTTTTACATACAGCCCTTCTCTGAGCAGGGGCTGGAACCAGAAACCCCCAGGGGTCTGCAAAGCCTTCTAGCAATTACTATACAAACAGCATTTCGTTTCCATTTAACATTCCACAGGCATCTCTTGGTGTGTGTTTTTTCTTTCCTTTGATTTTTGTCTCAGACATGTTTGCTGGGGGCTCCCTGGAGCAGGGCAGAGTTATCTGTTAGTTCTGTGGTCAGAGGGACCAGGAGTGCCTGAGAAGAGGTGTCTCTTCTCCTGGGATGATCTTTCCTATCTGAATTTCAGTTCAGGTCAGTTGTAAATACCAGGCTGCCCCCTTGGAATGCAGCTGGAGTTTGCTCAGGGCTGGCAGGACAGCTCTGTGTTGTGTGCTCTGCCTGCAGCCCCTCCAGAGCATCCCAAACATTATTCAGATCCATTCCCATAAATCAGCTGTCCTTCCTAGAGAACTGCTGGAATTCTGGTGCTTGCATCAAGGCCTGCTCAGCCTGGTGTTTTAGGGTGCTGTGATTTGGTGACTCCAGCCTGGATCCTGCCTTGGTTTGAAATCAGCTGAAGAGTTTTTAGGGGAAAGAGGAAAGTCAGTTATTTCTGGAGACACACCTCCCAGGACTGAAACGGTACAAAGAAGTGTTGCAGAGCTTGACAGAACCAGATAATCACTGGGTTGCCTGAGGCACGGACTGTGAGACTCAGCAGGGCTTGTGAGGAGCATCCCAGTGAGAAGGTGGGAGTGTTTTACTCCTGCTTCATGATTTGGTGCTTTTTGCATATAGGAGCAGAAGGAGAGTGAAAGGGAGTTGGGTTTCATGCAAATAGGAGCAATATCAGAGCAGATTTAAATGTGTGTGTGTATTTGTACAGTGATGCTGCCTTGCATTTAGTACGAGTCCAACGTTTGGTCCCATGAGCTCAGCAGGCTGCTTAAGAACAAGAAACAGCAATAATTATGCAATCCTGTCAAATGTGTATGCAGATCTTGGTGGGTAACAAGGAAAACTATCTCTGCAGCATGGAGGGGGCTACTGAGAGTCTGTCCTAGACAGAGAGAGGCAAGACATACTCACACAGCCACATAAATATGAGTGGCAGGGCCCAACACAGCTTTGATTTCATTACAGTTTAACACACATCCCTGCAATAAAGGAGGAAATACTTACCTTTGGGAGATTTTAGAGGTAAGGAATTGGAAAATGAAATTAATGAATAGAAAGCAATAAAACAAGCCAATATTCACAGAAGTGTTATTTACTGCTCTTTTATCAAGGCTCATTTTACACCAATGCCAGTGGTTGTAACAGCTGATGTGTCGCTGGTATTTCATACCAGAGGGCCTCAGAAAAAGCTTCAGGGGACATTTCCTTGGGTTTTTATCGTTTCTCCTCATTGTCTTGTTTTTGTCTAAAATTCCATCATTTCATAAAGGATGAAATCCTGGATGTTTCTGATGAGGGCTGCTTGTGGGCAAATTTTAAAAAAGAGGCTTTTTCTGAGCATGCTGAGAATTTTGGTGTCGATGGATGTGTGGACTCCACAGCTAATGGATATAACATACATTATACTTTAAAAAGGGAGTCAGTATTGATTTATTTTATGTGTTTTAGTATTCAAGTTGAGACTTTTCAAGTCGGGTTATGTAGGGAGGTTGTTAAGCAAACAGCCTTTGAAGGTTCTGTCCATCTGAACAAGCTAGAGATGATCATTCAGGTGAGACTTTCAGGATCAGAAATACAGAAAGATAGAGCTTCTCATTATAAGAACATCAGCTCTTCTTTTTTTTCCCCAACATACTTTTTTAAAAATGCAACAGCAACATTCCCCCTCCAAAACCAAAAATCAATGAAAATAATTGGATTGCACGTACAAAAGAAGCTATTTAAATATTACCTGGTAAAATCCAGGTGTATTTTCTTCTCACAGTATGATTCATGTCCTGACTGGTGAGAGCTGCCTGGTAGTTATCTTGGAAGCCTACGAAATTATGACCTCACATTGCAATTAGCAAGCAATTTAAGAACATTTAAACAATTATGTTACATTTTCAACCCCGCTAAATGGCCCCACACCTGTTTTCATTGCCTGCTTTTTACATGGAACAGTGGCCACAGTGTATTAACTCAAGGGGGAAAGCAGTAAAGAAGTAAAAATCTCTGCAGAGAGCAGTGGTTTAGTGAGGGTCTGTGTTATGGGTGTTGCAAGACAGCTGTGATTAGTACAGAGCTAAAGGGGAGACATGAAAAAACACCATTATTGTGATGTTAGGCAGGCCACTGACTGGGAAAGGTCTTGTCAGCAAAAATAGCAAAAGGTGCATTAATGCTGGTCCGTTCTCTCCTGGTATCTTGGGACAGGACTGTGCTAGGAGGGCTTGTTATTATGTTGTTATTGTTGGAGTGTAGGTATTTAAATGTTGGAGTCATAGCCAAGAAGATCCAAAGACAGGACTGTGGGCTTAGTCTTTCATGCTGAGGGTGAGGGTTATGTGGCCATCCTAGAATAA
Organism: Pitta sordida; assembly: GCA_013390025.1. Taxonomy (NCBI): domain Eukaryota; kingdom Metazoa; phylum Chordata; class Aves; order Passeriformes; family Pittidae; genus Pitta; species Pitta sordida. The sequence continues at coordinate 265,694 of WEKX01021786.1, forward strand.
GCAGACCAGAATAAGAACCAGCTTTTTTAAGCTGGTAATCATCTAAACATTTACTGGCAGAGGTAACCCTGTGTGCTGAAGTCAAGCCTGTTGCCAAAAGACCTGCTTTTCTAAGTTACCTTTAGGAGATAACAGTGTGCTGTGGGCTGAAAGTACTTCAGGACAGCTCTCCCCTTCTTCAGCCAGAATCGATGAACCAGAGGAGGAAATTCCTGGGAGTACCTGTGTGAAAAACAGAGAGATGGAAATGAAAGGTGTATGATACAGCACAGTGTGGTACCAAATAGAAACAGGGTGGGTTTAGTGTCTGTGAACAGAGGGCAGCAGCCAGCTCCAATCCCCTGCACAGAACACTAACACAGCATTGCTACAGCTCTTTTTACTTGAGCAGTCTGAGGGGCTGCAGTCCTCTTGGAAAACAAAAGAAGGAAACCCCCTCTTCAGTCTCAAAGCCTGCAGGAGCAAGGGAAGGAAACTGGGAACTTTACTTTGGAGGGTAGAGGATTCCCAACAGAGCTTTGGATTCCTCCCTGTTAAGGGAGTTGATTTTCTCTCTAGTCACCACTTTGTATTCCTTCTCTGGATCCTACCTGTTTGTGTAAGACTTGACCACCTTCCAGGGAACCCTAGTTTATTATCTCTCTGTCTTCAGTCTTCTCCCTCTTTTTGGAGTAGACAGAAAGCTGGCCTGAATTCAAGTAAATGTGAGATCAGAGGGCAAGGCAGAGGCAGGTTAAGTCTCCTGCAGTGCAGTATCTTACAGCCATACGTAGATGCTTCGCAGTAGCATCTGGCAGGCTTAGGGGATTTTTTTATCCATTTATCTAACACTTTCTGCATTGTAACTTATCATTGCCCATGTGTCATTACTAGTGGACTGTGAATCTGAAGGGAGTTCAGAGGCAATTTGACCTCTGCAATCAGAGCATCTCTGCTTCCCAAGGTGTTCCCTGATTAAAGAGACCTTCCTAATTATCCCAAACAAGCCTTTTGCACAGGACTGCCAAGTTAAAGGCTTGCTGCACAGTCTGTAGCCAGCTGTGTATTGATGTCTGTTCCCTTTAAGAAAGTAACCTCTGGCAAAATGTCTTCTGGTCCTGCTTCTATTATGGCCTTCACTGGTCCTGTGAGTGTGTGATCAGTAGCTCTTCCTGACTAGTCAGGCACACAGGTTGTTGTTGTAGGTGGGTGAGACATTTGACATGACTGAATTCTTTGAATTTTGGATCCAGTTAGGAAATCTGGCTGATGTGCATGTTCCTCCTCATTAGTTCATACAGCTCATGTGACTTTTTTCATTCGTGTGACCTCTTGTTACATATCCATCATCCATTTTTCTTTCCTATTAGAGTGAAATTGGACACAGCCCTCCTCCTGCCTACACCCCCATGTCAGGAGTAAGTATTTCACGTTCAGCCTTCATCTTTTGAGTTTCCCTCCTTCCTTTACAACATATTTTCCGTTTCAACCCACTTTTTCCTGCATAAATGAATTAAAAGCCAGCAGGAAATGAAGGGTATATATGGTAATATACATATAGTGTATATGTAGTCAAGATCTCCACACTCAGCCTGGATTTGTGTGCAAACTCTATGGGCCCACACCCAAAATTCTACCAACTTTTCTTGAAAAAGCACTTAGGTAAAAGGCTTTGTTGAATCTGTACATTTTTCCTTTATGATGATGTCAAAATGTCTTTGCACACGCTTGCTGAAAAGCAAAATGGTAGGTTGTGTAGAACCATTGAGTTGGGCTGCCAGTACAAACACAGTTCACCAGCCTGAAATGCACTTCGTGATGGAGTTACAGAGGGTATTGATGACCCTGTGATTCTCAGCACAGGACACTGAAAAAGAATGCTTTGCAGAAATTAAAAGACATGATCACAGAATCACAGACTCATATAATCAAATAGGTTGGAAAAGATCTCTGAGATCATCGAGTCCAACGTTTGACCTAACACTACCTTGTCAACTATACCATGGCACTAAATTCCATATCCAGTCTTTTCTTAAATAGCTCCAGTGATGATGACTCCAACCACCTCCCCGGGCAGCCCATTCCAGTGCCCATTCACTCTCTCTGTAAAGAACTTCTTCCTAATGTCCAACCTAAACTTCCCTTGGTGCAGCTTGAGACTCTGTCCTCTCATTCTGTCACTGCTGCTTTGGGAGAAGAGACCAACCCCCACCTAGCTACACCCTCCTGTCAGGCTGTTGTAGAGGGTGACAAGGTCTCCCCTGATCCTTCCCTTCAGGCTAAACAATCCCAGCTCCCTCAGCCTCTCCTCATGGGACTTGTGCTCCAGCCCCTTCACCAGCCTCGTTGCCCTTCTCTGGACACACTCCAGCCCCTCAATGTCCTTCCTAAATTGGGGATCCCAGAACTGGACACGGCACTCGAGGTGTGGCCTCATCGTGTTGAGTACAGGGGAAGAATCACTTCCCTGTTCCTGCTGGCCACACTATTCCTGATCCAGGCCAGGATGTCATTGGCCTTCTTGGCCACCTGGGCACACTCTGGCTCCTGTTCAGTTTCCCGTCCCTCTGAATCCCCAGGTCCCTTTTCTGCCTGGCTGCTCTCCAGCCACTCTGTCCCTCACCTGTCGTGCTGCCAGGGGTTGTTGTGGCCAAAACACAGGACCCAGCACTTGGCATTGTTGAGCCTGATGCTGTTGGATTTGGTCCATGTATCCAGGCTGTCCAGGTCCCTCTACAGAGCCCTCCTGCCCTGCAGAAGATCCACAATTCCCCCGAAATTGGTGTCATCTGCAAGTTTGCTAATGGTAGACTTGATCCCCTCATCCAGATCATCAGCAAAGATATTAAACAGGATTAGGTCCCACACTGATCCCTGGGGACACCACAAGTGACTGGCCCCAACTGGATGTGGCACCATTGCCCAGCACTCTCTGGGCCCGGCCATCAGCCAGTTCTTACCCCAGCGAAGGGCGCACCTGTCCAAGCTGTGGGCAGCAGCTTTTCCAGGAGTGTGCCATGGGAGACTGTGTCAAAGATTTGCTGAAGTCCAGGTAGACACATCCACAGCCTTCCCCTCATCCAGCAGGTGGGTCACCTGGTCATAGAAGGAGATCAGGTTGGTCAGACAGGACCTGCCCCTCCTCAATCCATGCTGGCTGGGTCTGATCCCCTGTCTATCCTGTAGGTACCATGTGATTGCACTCGAGATATTTTGACTGGGCACTGAGGTCATGCCTGAGGACAGGCCTGAGGTTTCCCAGTTTCTCCTTCTGGCCCTTCTTGTGGTTGGGTGTCACATTGGCCAACTTCAAGTCATCTGGGAACTCTCCAGTGAGCCAGGACTGGTGATAAATGATGGAAAGTGGCTTGGTGAGCTCTTCTGCCATCTCTCTCGTCATGACAGCTCTCTCATCACCCCAGGATGGATCCCATGTGGCCCCATGGATTTGTGAGTCTTTCTCCTGGATTACAGGGGGAATATTCATCTCCCTGTCCCTATCTACCATCTCAGACAACCCGTTGTCCTGAGGACAACCTGTCTTATTGTTGAAAACTGAGGCAAAGAAAGTGTTAAGCACCTCAGCCTTTTCCTAATCTTTGATAACAATATTCCCCCATCTGTCCAACAAAGAATGGAGGTTTTCCTTGCCCCTCCTTTTCATATTAATGTATTTATAGAAACACGTTTTATCATCCTTTACAGAAAGGGCCAGATTAAGTTCAAATTGTGCTTTGGGCTCTCTAATTTTCTGTCTGCATGACCTAACAACATCCTTAAACACTTCATGAGTTGCCTGCCCTTTTATCCAATGGTGATAAACCCTGAGCTCCCTGCTGAGCCAGGCTGGTTGTCTTCCACGCTGGTTCATCTTCTGGCCTATTGGGATAGCCTGCTCCTGTGGCTTCAAGATTCCTTTCTTAAAGTATGTCCATCCTCCCTGGACCCCTTGGTTTTTAAGGGCTGTTTCCCAAGGTATTCTCTGAGATTTCCCTAACATGAGGTTTAAGTGTTTTGATTAGAAGTAAGGAGATATTGCCAGAGTAGTAGAATCACAGAATCACAGAATCAGTAAGGTTGGAAAAGACCTTAGAGATCATCGAGTCCAACCTATATCATCGAGTCCAACCTATAGTAGAAGAGGAGATACCACGCTTGCCTCCTGCAGCTGTATATGTCCAACCTCCACATGCTTAGTAGGAGACACATTTTCCTCCCCCATTTCCAGTGCTGACCACCACTGGGCAGATGGATGCTTTGCCAGTCCACAACTGAGCCTGTGCTGCTGGAGCTGCTGGTGATCCTGCAGTACTGGAAGCGCAGTAATCTGGAGGTTGGACAAGGCTTCACCTGCCCAGTGAAATACATCCCTGAGCAAGTGTGACAGGAAAGTGCCCAGGTGGCTCAGAGGGCCAATGGCATCCTGGCCTGGATCAGGAACAGTGTGGTCAGTCAGACTAGGGAAGTTCTCCTTCCCCTGTACTCGGCACTGGTCAGACACATCTTGAGTGCTGTGTGCAGTTCTGGGCTCCCCAGTTTCAGAAGGATGTTGAGCTGCTTGNTAGGAGCACAACAATGACTTGCTGTTGAGCCCTCTCCCCTTGGGAGCCTCCTTTCCTATGCTGTCTCCTCTTTCCCAACAGAACCAGTTTGTGTACCGGGACGGTGGATACACCACAGAGGTACCGATGCCGTACAGAACTCCAGGCTGTGCAATACCAGAAGCCCCAGCTGCTCAGGGGGCCACAGCAGAGATCTTTGAAGACACTTGCTGTAATGGCACGCTGCGAAAACAAGCATCAACCCTGGCAAAAGAGGACAGCAGCACCCAGAGGTACAGCGCTGACCCCACGGTCTTCATACCCGAGCGGGCCATCCGGGGAGAGCTGGATGAGGATGGGTACATGACACCGATGAGAGACAAAGCTAAAACAGGTAAAAAATTGTCTTTCTGGAGAGGCTCCTGGTCTAGTCTGACTGCGTTCTCTCTCTTTGTGCCTCAGCAGCTTTTCATCAAAAATGGCTTTATTTAGTTACCCAGCAAGGTTGAAGCATTCTGACTAACTCAATATTTCTTCGCATGGGGATTTGTTTTTATTTCCTTAATTTTCTGCTTTAAAAAGCTCAAATGTGCCAATACATCAAGATTGGTAATTCCCCCCCCCCTTTTTTTTTTGAGAAAAAAACAAAAGAAATTTTAAAAAGCCAAATCCCCGTCTTATTCAAACACAAATATTCAGTTTCATCCAAGAGAAGGATCTGCTTTGGCCAGTCACAGTCCCCACTTGCTTTGTTTATTGATCTGCTTTATTTTCATGGCATCATGCTTGGTAAATGTCATGCTAAACCTATCACAGAATTGATACACACAGTTGACATTTTATACCCAAGAGAAGTTTAGAATTGAAAGAACAAGATGTGCTTCAGAGATACCGTCACTGCAAGGTGAAAATTGGCTATATCTGTGCCAGCTCAGCATGCTGCAGTTCCCACTTTGCCATCATTGGTTCCTTCCTTTTGAAACAATGAAAGCAGTCATTTAGATGTCGTTGTATGTGTCACTGCTAATTTGGTCTCAACGCTTTGCCTTAGTGTTAAAGAAATTAATTAAAGCAAATGTAAATATTGAATCACTGGTGTGCTGGCTAAGAATGTGGAAGGCACTTATTCTTTGTGTTATTTCATGGTGGGGATGGAGAAAGCCCTGGGACAGTAGCAGTTGTAGGAGTGGACTCATGTCCTGCAGAGTTAGTTTCAGTGTGAGCCCACACATACATTTACCTACAGGTGAATATAATCCCTGGGGATCCTCAGGGCTCTGCAGGAACTCCCTGAGCCCTCAGGGATGTGGCAGTAGCAGCTCAGGAGAAAGCACCTCCTTCCTGACTCCCTGGGCACAGACACACGCTGTGTGGTCTGTGCCAGCTGCAGAGTTCAAATCAAGCACTGCTTGGTTGTCAACACTAAAAAACATATGTTCCCACTATGCTTTCTGCCTGCTCACCTCAGATTTAGTAATATTTTAGTTGCCTGATCTAAGGTATTCACTGAGTCTTGAACTTTTGCCTTTAATAGTTTTGACCAGGGCTGAAGTGAGATCCATGACCACCTTGTGGCAGTAGGCTGGGCCTTCCTCCTTGCAGGCAGGGCTCTGTGTGGAAGTGTCTGCAGAGCCCTTGACCAGCCCCATGCCACTGCAAATTGAGGTCTTGTGTTGTCATCCTGTGTGACACAGGCAGGCTGAGAGCATCCCTCAATAGCAGCAGTGACCTGGTCCATATGCATTAAAACCTTCCTGCAATTCAGATACAGTTTTTTTGTTATTTGAAGCAGCTGCTCCAAGTCCTGGTTTGCAGCTCATGTACAGCTCTCTTGTACCCTGTGCAGGGCTCATTTGAATCATTCTTTTTTTTTTTTTAATAATGCTTTGAAGCCCTTTGTCCTTCAGGGATGGGAGGTTTTTAATCAGGAAAACTGTTCTGGTAGAAATGAAGCTGTCGTAGAAGTTAGCGCTTGGGGATCGGTTTTGTGCAGAGAGGCTTAACTATGATTTTTATGGAGTTTTCTGGATGGAAAGACTGCAGAGTAGAGGGTTTGCTGACAGGTCCAACCCTGCACAGAGAGTCAGCAGCAGAGGCAGAAGTCAGTGGGTGTGTTTTGATCTGTAAATGACACAGTGAGAAGTTCAGGATATCATACAGGCTGTGGCTCAGTGAGAGCTGTCATTTAGTTGGTCAGTATGTTTGATGAGTCAGTTCGTCTTTCATTGTCTCTCTTTTAATCTATATTGTCTGTTTAGTTTGTAAATACAGTAATCCCTTGAATGTCGCAGGGGATTGGTTCCAGAAAGATGCCGCAATAATCGAAATCCGCGAAGTAGCGATAAATAGGATAAACACGGTAAAGCTGTGTCATGGGTTAGATTTAATTTTTCCATACCATTAACAAACTCTGAGGAAGGGAGATGTTAAACCAACTAAACAAAAGGCAGAATTCCTCAACAAGGGTGTGGGTGGAGGACTCCTTTTGTCTTTTGGCTGGAGGGGGCCAAATGCCTCCTGATGGGCCGTTTGGCCCCTGATGGCTGTGTGAGGGTGGGGGTGGAGTGTTCTCTTTGAGATTTTTTGTTTTTCTTTTCTCCTTGTTGCTATTATATTACTGTTTGTTCTTTTTTTTGTTTCCTTTATATATATGTAAATAATTGCTGATTCCTATTTTAACATTTTTTTTACTGAAAGCTCCTTCGATTTAAGAGGTAAAGCAAAGTAGATAAGGGGTTTTTTTTTTCCTTTCCACTCCAGGAAGGTTCCCATCTTCCCTGAAAGGTAATTTTCTAACCTAGGACAAGCTGATAAAGCGGGTGTGTATTCAACATAGTTGGCTTCTGATCCCATCTGGAGTCCTAGGAATGGCTGGGATTGAGGACTCATTGGTCCAAATGCTGGTTCTGGTCACATAATTCTTCCCGAATTCATTACCCCCCTCTCTTGGCTGATTTATTTTCTGTCTTTCCTTAGATTACCTAAACCCAGTGGAAGAGAACCCATTTGTTTCCCGACGAAAGAATGGAGATCTCCAAGCTGTGGACAACCCAGAGTATCACAATGCTCCCAACGGGCAGCCCAAAGCAGAGGATGAATACGTGAACGAGCCATTGTACCTCAACACCTTCGCCAACACCTTGGAAAACGCCGCGTACCTGAAGAACAATTTGCCGGAGAAAGCCAAGAAGGCCTTTGACAACCCAGACTACTGGAACCACAGCCTGCCCCCACGAAGCACCCTCCAGCACCCGGACTACCTGCAGGAGTACAGCACAAAGTACTTTTACAAACAGAATGGACGCATCCGGCCCATTGTGGCAGAGAATCCTGAATACCTCTCGGAGTTCTCCCTGAAGCCTGGCACTGTGCTTCCCCCTCCGCCCTACAGACACCGAAATACAGTGGTGTAGTGGCTGTGGTCTCAGAGGAGTGGGAAGGCAACTCCTTCTAGCTGCCTCACTCTCTCTGTCTCATCCTCCTTTTCTCTCTCTCCCTGTCCTTCCTCTGTCACACCCTGCCTTTCTCCTTCCCTCCCTCTCGTTCTCCCACAAGCTTCCTCTTCTTTGCCAGTTCACTCATTTTTTGATATTTCTAAGTGAAAGGATGTCTTGGAGTTGGTTACAGATTGGGTTGGGAACCTGGAAGGAAGGAAAGGAAGAGACTGAAAGAAGGCATGTACAACCTGGCCTTCCTCACGCTTCCCAGATCCAGCGGGTTGGACACTCAGAGAAGCCAGTGGGTATCAGGAGAGGCAGTGGCAGTGTTGCCTGCTGTGGAGCTCATTCTCAGTGGTTCAACCAAACACTAGGGAAAGTCACAGAGAGGCTGATTCTTTCAGCAGGAACTGATTGATAAGAGTCTGTACAGCATTCCCAGAGATCTCAGTACAGTTTCGATCAGGGCGAAAAATGGACAATTTTTATATCCTGTGTGATAACGTGGTAATTGAAATTGAGAATCCAATTTCTTTCTCTCACACTTTCTATCCCAGCAACTGAAAATGGCTAATGTGGCTTTTCATAAACATTCAGATCTTCATTGTGGCTTTCCAAGAAATGATGATGTGACTCCTATGTATGGTTAAGCCCTTCTTCTGAGATATGCCATAATTTTGTGCCAATTCCCAACCACAGAGATTCCTGCTCAGAACTGGTACATGACACAACCATTTTTGTACATGTGTCAACATGACAAACACTTTAAACACAAAACCCCTTTCAGAAGAGAGTAACAAAACCATAACCCAAATATGTTCTTTTTTGAAGCTAAAAACCAGGCCAAGAAACCAAGAGTTGCACACCAAAAAAGCTTTGCTTCCCTGTTTTATACCCGCTGACTTTAAACACCTCAAAAGACCTTGACCAGTTCTTCCCTCTTTTCCTTCTTCATGATCGTAAAGGGAGTTGGGGATGCTGTCAGGCAACAATGAGGATGAGACAAAACTAGAGAGTTTGAGAGGGATCTGCTGGTGTTCTGTGGGGTGGTGGTGGGAAGGGCCCTTTAAACTGGAAAACAGACACTGGACTGGAGAAAACGCACATAGCAGTTCACTGGAATGTTAGTTTGCACTTAAGCTTTGATTTTATTCGAACTGTTTTCTGGATTTTGAATGAAGCAATATGGAAGTGACCAGCAAAATACAAAATAATAATTTTAAATTAAAAAAAAATAAATATATGTGTAAAGGATGACTGTGGAAATGCCAAAATGAAGAAAAACAAGTCTTTGGAACAATGTCTGCCAGCTCTGAGAGGCAAATGCATTGACTGCTTCAGAGAATACAGTGACAGAGCAGCCAGCTCTTACTGCTGCCATGTGTAGGACAGCAGAGCAAGGCCTGGAATGGATCAAGGGAGGAAAATGTTCTGCTCTGGCTTGCAGCACAGCACAGAATACCTTTTATCTAAAGGGGGGATGACTCTGGCACAGAAGACAAAGGATGAGGTTTGAGAAGTCAAAACGTGCATGACTCGCAGAGCTTTCTGTCAAAAATGTAAATAAGTATGAGTCAGTCTCCTTGCACTTAGTTCTGCTTTCATCAACCTCATGTTTTAGGTAGACACCCCCACCCCATCCCCTGGCCTGCTTCTCTTTGGAAATCTCTTTCAGCCAGAATTCTGGACGTTTTTAGCAATCTGAAGCAGATGGAGCTGGGAAGGTGTATGGGACGGAGACACTGATGGATTGCTCCGGACTCGCCAAGACTGGTGTGTGAAAGAGCCTTTGCGTGCCTCCTTCCCACCAAAAATCCTAAGGAATTACTTATTAAGTACCTTTGGAGATCTGCCTGTCTCTATCCAACAAGGCTTTTAAAGGGAAAGAAGCAATACCTGATGGATGGCAATATTGGATGACATAATATTTCAGTTTATGCACTTCAGTTCTGTTAGAGTTGAGATCTTTTGGGGTGACCTATCCTGGCAACAAAACCAGTGACAAACAGTGGTCTGCACATGGCATCACCCTCCCCTAAATTCCTGCCATCCCAACAGCTTGCCACCTTTAATCTTAGGGAAGCAGAGGAAGGAGTAAGGAACAAGCAGTAGGTACCCAAAGCTTGGTGGCTTGGCAAAGGTACGAAGAGATTTCAAACCTGGGTTGGTTGTTATTCTTGTAGATGGAAAACAAACTGTGTGAGATCACAAGGCTGATTCTGGGTCAGATGTGTCCAGGCCAGCTAGGACCAGCTTGGAGCAGGATGTTAAACCTGTAAAGTGAGTGCATAGCTGAAGGGTCTGAAAACAGCAAGAACAGATACAGATCTTTGGGCGATTCAAAGGAAATGTTGGGTCAAGGGGTACCAAAGTGGTTTGTGGTGGCAGGACACAACAGCCAGCAGACCGCTGGTGTGGAGGGTTACAATCCTGCATCTGAGAGGCTGTGCCTCTTCCAGTGGCCTCCTGTAGCTCCTCAGCATCTTGGCAAGAGACAGCAGCAGGCACTGGGCAGGGGCTGGGCACAGAGAGGTGGCATGAGGTCCTGGATCACTGCTCCAGGGAAGATTTGCCACAGTAGTGCTCACAGGGTGTCATCTGATGCATGGGCTGCCAGACTGAGGTGCAGTTCTCAAGCTCCCTGAGGACAAAGACCAGCACAGGAATGTGGAGGTGCTGTTTCAGCACAGCAGCAGTCAGCATTTACTATTGGTAGGTGGGGAAAGGGGTTGATTTTTTCCTGAAGAAATCTTTTTTACAAAGTGACTCCTAATGACAGAAAATGAAACAAAAGTGAAATAAAACCGTGGCACAGCTCACATGTTTGAATTGGGAGCTGCTCTCAAAGGCTGCTGGGGCAGAGGCATGCACACCACCAGAGATGGGCAGGATGGTGCTGGGATGTAGCTGCTAACACAAGGTGAGGCCTGTTTGTTCCTCTGGTAATGAAGTAGTGCCAGTGTTGGAAGCAAGCCCGTCGAGTTATCCAAATGTAAATAATGGTGGGGTTTAACAATTTAATGTTTTATTTCTTACAAAACTTGAATTATTTATTCATTTTATTTGTTGACTGTGTGTGTACTATAATATATTAAGTCGTGTGGAAATGCAAAGGTTCCCGGCAGTGAGGCAAGCAGGAAGGCTGGAACAGGAGCTGCCTTATGCTGGGGCTGACTGGCAGCCAGGGTGAGCTGTGCCAGACCGTGTTAGCTGGGTCTGGAGTAGCAGAGGGTTTATGAACACAGTGAGTTGTGATGAGGGAACACTTCACACAATTCAGCTTCGCATTTTTTTTTTTTTTTTAATTTTTCTGAGCTTCTGGTTTGAGTGCAGTTGCCAAAACTGGCCCTCGGGTTTTCTGCGGTGCCAGTAGCTGCCCCTTGCCCATCAAATGGACCTGCCTGTTGCTGAGGCATCCAGTTAACTGACTTCTCCTCCCTGGTAAGAGCAGCAGTTGTCTGAACACAGCTCACAGACCTGCTCCTCTCCTCTGGAGCAGTATTCTGAGCTGTAGTGGCAGGTTTTGTCTCTTTGCCAAAGGAAGTTTAACCATGGTTAAAGGTAAAAAGGGAAACGGAGAGTAGAACTGTAGGGCTGCTTTAATCTGACGAGCAGAAAATACAGGCTGGCCCTAACTTGCATCTTTGCCTTAGTGGGTGTCACTGCTTGGCTTGGTGGGCAAATGCATGCGGCAAAATCATGGCAAACATTCAAATGGATTATGGTGTGAGAGATGAGGGCCAGGTTCTATAATGAATAATGACAGGTTTGGGGGCAGAGCAGGTATTTCCACATGCAAACTGCATTTTTTCAGCACAGAGCAGCAGGTGAAGTACTTTAGGTGTAATTCACTCTGTAGTCCTTCAGAGGTGTCTGTGCATGGAGCACTTGGTTTTTTATGGATTTTTTTAAAAAATGTGGTCTCCTATTTGTAAATGTTCTACTTCCCCTTATCATGGCGTGCACGACAGAAGAGCAGCGGCCAACTTCCCAAGAGCAAGTTTTTACCCAAGTGTGTTGTCCATGGCACCAAGCAACGCGCTGAAGGAAAGACAACAACAGCTTATTTTTTTTCTAATCATCTCTTTCAGTGATGCTTGTCGTAGCTGTTGTTATCTACCTGAGGGTTATTGCAAACACATATGGATGCTGGAGCTGGTTGACTCACCGTAATACAATGGACTCAAAAAACAACTTTTAAGTTTCCATTTTCAGCTCTTTTTAATTTTATATTTTTCTGCAAAATATCTGGGAGGGATTCTTACATGGCAGCTTCCTCAGATGTATCAGAGTATTTACAAGTTGCTTTCAAGCAGGTTGTCTCTTACAGGTAGCAAGAGATGGAAATAACTTGGTGCACGTATCAGTAGGAGCCACCATGTGAGTCTGTTTCAGATACCTTGAGCTCAGCCCCAAAATCCTTTTCTGTGTACAAAAATAGGTTGTGTTAACTACTTGTTTGGTAGAAAACATGTTTCTTGGCTGCAAGACTTGAATGCAATGATCTGATACCAATTTTCACTAAAGATTTGAGAGAGTGAGCATTTCCCTCACCCTCAGCCACCACCTATCCTAGTTTAGAAACAAAGAAAACTCTGGAAGAGCAGCTGAGCCCTGACTCTGTGTTTCCAATCTTTCCACAACTTCAGGAAGAGCTGGGTAGTAGAAGGGATAAGTACGAGCTGTGACATGAGTCCACCTGGAAACACAGCTTGGTTTGGGGGATGGATCCACATGGGAAACTCAGACATTGAAGGAAAAAATCTTCTTTTGCCTGGTGGGGTATCTGTGTAGATGTTGTGCATCATGATGGCAGCCAAAGGAATGGTGGGATTGTTTGAACTTCTTTATTCCATCTGGGTGAGGAGGAGACTGGCACAAGTCAGAATTAGGCTGTTGGTCGTGTAATTCCCCAGAATAACTGAAGGCATCCAGTCAGCTGTGCTTCCCTGGCAGCCATGTACTTATGGAAGTGGCCACTGCAGCACTCACAAGCACAGGGACTTTGGGGGAGGGAATTTGGGGCCCCAGAAGTGCCCAGGCCTGGCAACTGGGCAGCGCCCACTTATCGGCATGGGAGTTTCCCTCACCCTCCACAATGGGTGTCTCAAGGCTTCCCCTCTGATTCCCTAAGCACACATCAGAACTGTGGAGCTCAGGTTGGTGTTTGCTTGCTTGGAAGGCTGTTTAACTTGAGGGTGAGGGGTGGAGCGGAGCTTTTAGCATAAATGAGGACCAGGTCTCCAGTTACCAGTCGCACCTCAGAGAGAATAGTGTGACCTTGAGTTCTCTTCAGCAAGGCTTTCCCAAAAGGGGATGGTACACAAAGACTCTGCTCATTTCTAGCTCTGTCTGGAGCTGTGGTTGTCCCAAAGAGGTGCCTCTGTGCAGCATCACTGTGTGTGCAAGATTCCCTCTTTTATTTTCTGCCTGTTGCTAAGTATTCATTGCAAAGGTAGAAAAGGTCAGCGTTACAAATGAGGCTTTCAGATCGGGAACAAATAACAGAAATAAAGCTCTGTGGCTAGAAGCACTTCTCTAAAATGTCAAAACATGTCTCCACCTTTGTTTTAGTTTTATTCTAGCAAAGATTTATTTTACCACTGTATGGATTAGTAGGTGGTTCTGATGGTGGGCTCATTGCTCTCGAGGAAATCGTGGACAGCTGAGGCTGTTGTCCATGGTCCTGCAGTGATGGCTGGGACCTGCCTGTAGATTTGGACGAGGTAGAGCATCTTTTGGGGAACTTTTTGAGTGACGAGGTCTGACTTGATGGTGGTGGGACTTGCTTGAACTGTGGCCAATCCCCTTTCCTAATCAGAGCTGGAGGATGCTTCCCACCCAGGGCATCCTCCAGCTGGGGTCTGTTCCAGCAGGACAGGAAAAGGTGTGAGGGGGAAACCCAAGGACATAATTTCAATAGCAAACAAGAGGAGTCAAGGCTGCTTCCCCCCACCCCCCCTTTTTTTTAATTTAATTTTAAGTGTGAGCTTTGTGGACCTTGGTAGAAAGGGGTTTTAAGGGGAGATTTGTAAGGCATTAGAGAGTGCGAGTAATTATGTCCCAGTTCTCCTCCCCTCTCCAATGAAAAAAGCCATGAATTTGTGCTCCAGGTGTGTTATGGATGACCCCACGAGGGCAAAGGCACATCCCACCCAGCACCCTCCAGCTGGTGGCTCAGGTGTGACACAGAGCCACTGGCTGGTGTTTTCCAGCAGTCTGGGCCCCAGCCCAATCTTTGAGCCCTCCTAGGGAGAAAAAATCCACTGTATTGTCCATAGCACTCCGAAGACTGAACTCTTTTGGGATAACTGCAGCACCAAACTGTGACTGGTATTTTATAAGTGTAGATATGTACGCCGTTCTTTCGAGGTAAGGTACTCTGACATATGTAGCATAAGCTGGTCCTGCTGTTAAATGGGTCGATTATTAACTGAGCAGCTGTGTAGGGGGTAGCTAACTTTGAATGCATGAAACCACTGTTCCTTTGGACATGGGACTAGAGGTAGGTGCTGGGTACTTTTTACGGTGGGGGAATGTAAGAGGAAAACAGAGGTCAATGAGAAAACACGTAATTTTTTATAGCATTTTAATGTCGGGAATTGGTACCCGTTCAATACATGATTCATAATGGTTTTCATCTCTTTTCTCACCCAATTTTTGCTATTTCCCCAACATTGTAAGCTGGAATTTCTAAAGAAGCGGCAAGCCCAGTGTAGAGAGGGGAAACCAAGGGGAAAAAGGAGTCTAAGAACAGAGATAGCCAAATTGTATTTCCTGATGTGGTGGTCCACAACCACCAGCTTTTTTTGATAAGGCTGAAATTCCCAGCCCCAGAGGATGAGATGAATGAGCCTTTGGCATCAAAGGCTCCCACCTGGAAGGAGACACAAGGATAACACTGAGTTTCTGGGAGACACCCTGGTCACAGTGTCTGCATGGGCCATGGTCACTGCAGCAAGTCCATCCCAGAGGAACCACCCCAGCCCGCCAGGAGGTGGGCACGAGGCAGAGATGGGGTCGGGGGGGGTCTGGGTTTTAGCCAATTCTCTGCATTCTTGAAGTGCAGAGAGACAAAACAAAAATATTTCTGCCTTATGTGGTACCTTCAGAAGAAGAGAAGCATCAGCATGTTGGGGAAGACACTCATTTCTTGCAAAGTGATGCATTCAGAGTTAGCTGCCTTTCTGAAACAAACAAAAAAAAACAAACACAAAAACTACTGTATGTTACTTTGAAAATGTGAATAGTATTTTTATAGCTTGTTAAAGACACAGCTAGTTGCATTTGTAAATAAGGATAATGTTGCTTTTATTTTCCTTGTGGACACCATTATATGGAACATAATTGTCCTTAGGGTTAATTTGTATATAGGT
This sequence comes from Pitta sordida, assembly GCA_013390025.1. NCBI lineage: Eukaryota > Metazoa > Chordata > Aves > Passeriformes > Pittidae > Pitta > Pitta sordida. The sequence goes on from WEKX01021786.1 coordinate 281,027, forward strand.
AATTTGCTTGTGATTTAAGCCGCTCCTCCCCTTTCCTTTCTCTCCCTTCCCACCCTCTGGTTTTGGTTAGAAGTACCATTTTTGGCATTCTGTGTGATTCTGTGTTTTAGCACTGTTGTGGTGTGTTCAGACTTTCTGCACTTGCTTACACAGTAGGGTATGCCAATTGTGTGTGGCGTATTGTTACTTTAACCTTTTGTTCCTCATATTTTAGCTGTTGAGGATTATACACTGCAAAAATACTTACTGACCTGGGTTAATATTAGGTACATATTTTAGCATAATTTCCCTTCTTTTCATGGTTTCTTGGGTTTTTTTCTTTTTTTTTTTCCTTCCCTCCCCTTTTGTCTTGTTTGGAGGCTGGGAAGAAACCTGTGGATCTTCTCTTTGTGTGGTTCTATTCTCCCCCTCCCCATGTGCAGCCCCGAGTTTCTCCTCATGGCCCTTGGGGTAGAGCTGTATCTGTTTGTTAAGGCAAATGTAGACTGCGACCCACCTTGCATCAACCCACACTCATCCCAGCTGAACAATTTGAAAACTGTTCTGCCTTTTTGTTACATGAATCTGTCAGAAATATATTTTTAATTTAATATAAATGAAATTCAATAAAATATGAAACAAAGTCTCTGTGCCGTGTGGAATCTCTTGTCAGGTTGCTTGAGCTCAGCCCCTGCTTGGGGAGAGCCCTGGGGTGGTTCTGAGCTGGGTCAGCCAAACATCCCCCACCCCACACACCACTACACATATCCCTACACACAAAACCATTAACCCTGGAGGTGTTTAAGGTCAGACTGGATGAGGAGCTCAGTGACATGGTCTGGATGGTGGGAGGCTTGGATGGATGGAGGGTGGTGCCCGTGGTTCCAGGGTTGTGGGCCTGATCCCTGGGTGGGCGTTCACTTGGGAGTTGGACTCGATGATCCTGTGGGTCCCTTCCAGCTCAGAATAACCTGTGAACCTACACACCCCCTTAAACACACCTACAGAAACACAGAAACCCAGAGTCACACACAACCAGATAGTTATACATACACCCTACCCACACACTCAACACATAACCTCCTCCCACCTTGATACGCCCCCATACACACCCACAGATATTTGCTCCAACTGTCCTGCAGCTTGGTGTCACCACAAGGATCGGTGAGGGGAGGGCACAGGCTCAGCAGACTCCAAATCCAGAGTAGCCTGAGAACAGAGCTGGTTCACAGGTTATTCTGAGTTTAAGGCCATGTCCTCCTGGTCTGGTGTCCTCAGCCTGAGAGAAGAGATTCACACCCACCCAACTGCAGCCTCCCCTCAGGTAGTTGTAACCCGCAATGAGGTCACCTCTGAGCCTCCTCTTCTCCAGGCTCAACAATTCCAGCTCCCGCAGTCGCTCCCAATACGGCTTGTTCTCCAGTCCTTTCACCATCCTTGTTGCCCTTCTCTGGACCCTCTCAAGCAGCTCAACATCCTTCTGAAACTGGGGAGCCCAGAACTGGACGCAGCACTCAAGATGTGTCTGACCAGCGCCGAGTACAGGGGAAGGAGAACTTCCCTAGTCCGACTGACCACACTGTTCCTGATCCAGGCCAGGATGCCATTGGCACCCCAGGCCTGCCCAGCTCCTGTCAGACCCCCCCTAGCAGCACCTATCTCTCATGAACATTGTTTGTGTCCTGCCCCCAGAACCCCGGGGCTATGGAATTCTGAGATTTTTATTCTTCATAAAAAATATGCCCCTTGAAGGGTTTCAGCCCTCAGGCCTTGTGCCCCAGCTCACTCACCTGGCTGCTCGGCTCCATCCCATTCACCCACTCCAGGCTGCCCTGGCCCAAACCAGCTTGATTTGGAGACGAGGGAGTGCATATGTTCATTAAGACACAAGAATTCAAGGCCAGACATAAAATTTAAACACAAGAAAATTGAAACAGGGAAATTTAAACAAACCCTCCAGGCTGTGTGGTTGCGTGCACTCCCTGCACCTGCATGGCTTCACACTCCCATCACCACTCCTTGGCCAGGTCTGGCTCTGGCTTTGGCAGCTGCACCTTTAAATCCAGTTAGAAAATGCAGAGATGATTCCCACCTGCTCAAAGGGACTGAATATGCACTCTCCTTCCCCCCAGGTGCTACTAGATGCTCTCATTTGAACTCTGGTTCCAATCTCATGGTCTGCACACAGTCCTGTGACCCTCACACTGAGACATCCTCTGCATGTGGCCCTTCCCAGCCCAGCACTCACTGCAATGCTGTGGTTAATTCCCACCGGGTCTGGCACAGTCCCCACATCAAACTGCCCTCAATGCCCCCAGCCTGCCTCGCTGGGAGCCGAGCATTAGCCCTGCATTACCAGGCCTCTGGAAAGCATTTTACATTTATCGAGAAGCCATAAAGGTCATTTGGCTCTTTGAGGAGCATTTTAAAACGTTCCAGCATTCCTGGATTGCAACTCTTTGTTTCACGAATGACCTCGACATTTTATCCCCAGCAGCCTGGAAAGGTCATTGCAGATACAATTCTCTGAGAGGCTGTGCCAGGGCTGGTACCTTCCCTCCTACCTTTGGGGAGTGCTGCCAGGACCACGAGCTGCTTGTAAGGCCACTGCTTGCCAAAGAGGGGGTAGGGAAACATTCAAGGCATCCATGCTTTACACTATAGTATAAACTATATTTTTCAGGGGGGATGGGGGGATAGGTGGAACCAAACAGTGCTGGAGCAACCCCCCTCCCTGTTCTGCAGGAGGGCAACAGGCTGTGGCATCATTCCCATGGAATATGGTCCAGCACTGCACCACGAGGTCCTGCCCATGCCTGACCTGCACCCAGGCAAACACACTCTCTGAAAGGCTCTTAATGAAGTACCCCAGAGGAAACAGTGAATGATTTGATATCACAATTGATCTTCACTACATAACAGGTCACATTGGAACTTCAGCAATACTTCAGAATAAATAAAGACCCGAGGCATGAGCAATACAAGGTTAAACACACACACCTCCCCCGCCTCTCCTCCTTACCTGGCCAAAAATAAAAGAAAGAAATGAATAATCAACCAACTATTTTTATATATTAATTTAAAGCCCTCTGCAGCTCACTCAGAGAAACTGGGCAAAGGCCATGGGATTCAGGAGTTTAAGGTGGTATTGAAAAGCAGTTTAGCTTTTGCAGGCAGTTTCATGCTGCACTAATGGGGATGAAATTCTCTGCAGCCTTGTGTCACTCATAAATCATATGGCACACGCATATGAAAGTTTTCAAACCTGAGGCCTCGTCGCTGAAGAAAGTTGATTTTGCAGTAAAACCAAAAATAAACCCTATTTTTTGTGGGGTTTTTTGTTTGGTTCTCTTTGGGTTTTTTTTTTGGTAGGGGTGTCATCCTTGTTTCCTCACCCACCCTGGGGTAACTTAATGCTTTACAAACTGCTCCAAAGCCACCCAGCACCCAGCTTACCCAGGTTTGCAGTGCAATACTAGCCAGCTTGCACTGCCAACAGCGTGTTTTGTCCCACTGACATAAACCTGTGCTCAGAGCACAGCAGGAATCATTTTTGCACTCTCCAAACCCCAAATAAGCAGCCATTGCTGGCACTGTAACACCTCTGTTAAGGCCTGGGACCTTTCTGGCAGGAGAAATTGCCTTATCAATTTAGGTAATACATACTAGAACAGCCCCAGAATTCAGCCAAATCTTTTTAAAACTCTCACTCAGTTTGCAAACCTCACTGTCCATAAAGCTACTGAAGAGGCCCAATGAACATCCCATTTGAAACAAACACCACCAAAGCAGTAAAGAATGTATAAAGTGAAAACCATCAGTGGGTAAAAACCATCTCAGCTCCACTCATGAAGCTCTGGCTATTGCTCAGGCATAGGAGCTGAATGTGCTTCCTCTATCAGCTCTCAAACTGGGCCAGCAAACAATTTGGAAACTGCTGCCGGAACCTGGAAAAAGAGGAGCAAGGTAAAACCCAGTTTCCCTCTAGCTCCTTTAACCTGCCTATAATGCACTGCTCACTCTAATTTCCCTGTCAGGATTATGAGGTGCCCGTCATACCAATGGTACAGGCTGTACAAGGCATTCGTGCTGACCACCTCAGCCCTGGAACACCAGATGGTAAGAGAGAGCCAAGAATGATCCCGTGAGTGGGAATGAGTAAGGGACTTAACTATAAAGGTGAATTTGTTGCCCAATCGTTTTGTATTGGCAAGTTCTCTCACAGCAAAGGAAGGCTGAGCTTGAAACATGTCTTCCAGACACATTTTAAGACTAAGTGCTTGTGAGCTGAAAACCTGGGAATTAAACTAAAACCTTTGCTTGGTCCTTTTGAAAATTTGGTGGAGATGGTGTTGGTTTGCTTTGCTTTTGAGATGTTGTGAGGGGGAGGTTGTTGGGTTTTTTTAAGCTCTCTACACAGATACCCCCCAGCAGGTTCCTGAGGACAGTCCTGAGAGTGCAGCTCTAGCACATTCCTTGCTCTCTCTCCTGCCTGTCTCAATCTGTTCTGCTGCAGCCAAGGCTTCTTCCTTCCCAGGAAACATGATTTTAAAGGTTGGGCAGAAAGGAGGCAAAACCATCAAACAACAGCTCAGGCCTTTGCCCTTCACTCCCTTGGGGGTTGCTGTTTGAACCTGAGCCCTCTCCAATCTCCAGTGCCACCGCCAAGGGGATGTTCCAGTTCATGGGCCATCACATAACACCCAGACTGTCTCAGCAGCCACAGAGAAAATTGACATGGGAGATGGGGGCTATAACATGACAGGGGACAGCTGACATAATGGCAAATTGTGTGCGCAGTCTCTGTGAGAATAATTTGCCCCTGGAAGAGCCCCTGAGACTTCAGGGAGCCTCCACATCCTCCAAGAGATAATACTGCTGGGAAGAGCTTAAGTCCCCTGGCACATCCACAGCCCAGCTCAGGGAGCTGGCATGAATCTTTGGAGGTCACTATTCCAAAAAAAAGAAACAAACAAAAAAAATTATAGTACTTTGAGAACTCTTTCTATGCTGTCTGCAACCTTCCATTCCAATCCATCTTCCCACTAGAGCAGGGCATTGCTGGGTTTAACCCTTACCACTCGAGTCTGTCTAAAGTCCCTGCTCAGCAGCTCCAAAGGATCACCCATTCCATAGCTCCAACCTGGAATGTCTGCTCACCTCTACTGAAGGAACAGTTGACAAACAGCCAGCACAACTAAAAATCCCTCTTTTTCTTCCCAGAAACCCTCCCCTACCTGTGAAAATGTGTGTTTCTACTGCTACACCCTGGAGGTCACCACAGCACTGAACAGCAGGAGTGGGCTGCACAAATCCAAGAGGTGCCAAGTGCGTGTTCATCATGACCTTTATCACAGGCCATATGCAAAAAGAAGTTAAAAACCCCAAACTAACACCACCACCAAGTCAAGCTGTGTAGGAGGCTGGTCTTAGCAAAGCCCAGCTGCTGCCTTCTCTTGCTCCTACACTCTCCTGTCACGGGCCAGCAATGAATTAAGAGTTTAATTCCAAGCCCTCAGCCCCTCACATGACTCTTCAGCAGGCTGAATCACTGTAAGGCAACATTTGGGCAGCAGAAAGTGATTTTTTTGCATAAATGGTATAAACTGTTCCTGCCAAGACCATGCTTGTCCTTGTGATAAATCCTCCCCACTACCCTCTGCTTTTTTCACACCAAGAAAAGCCTTTACTATTATTATGCAAGGAAAATCTGTAGGAATTGCTTCCTGCAATGCACGGGCAAGACAACAAGGGAAGAAGACACGTTTTCCTTACAGCTATCCCCACAGCAATCTCCTTTTGTCCCTGTCACACAGGGTGCCTGTTGCTTTGCCCCATGCATAGGCCCTGTGCAGAGCTGAACAGACAAATTACAAAAATGGAAACCTTTTGTTCCCACAGGATAGAAATAGTCATGATTTTTCAGACCTTTGTGCCAAAGTGTGCTCCTGGCAAGGCATCGAACAGGGCCAGGGAGGGGATGGGAACAGGGGAGGGCAGGAGGGATGAAGGAACAAGTGTACTGCATGAAAAGCAAACCAATCTCTTTCATGACCTGCTGCTTTGGCATTTGTGCCTTTCTCTGTTTCCCTGCCTCTTATCCTGCTTGTTCAGTTGCAGCTGGGGACTGCAGGACTCCCCCTGCTTTCCTCAGCAGCTGAAATGTAACTGAAGCCATCACATGCTGCAGCACAGCACAAGGAAGGCAACCTGGAAAGAAAACATGGGCACAGCTCCAGTGAAATCCAGCTTGTCAGCAGCAGGATCCAACTACTCAAAGCCCAGATCCCTCAGCAGCGAGTGATCCTGTGCACTGTTGCCTCTGAGCAATACCTGCGGATAGAAATGACCTGCCCTTCACTCCTTTGCTGTGTATGGGAGCAGTTTTCAACACAGGAGTTGTTTCCTTCTTCTATTACCGTCTAACATAGCACATGGCACATTCGGGATGCCCAGCTGATTGCTGTGCTGAGTGCCACATCATTGCTTTATGTTTCAAAGGAGCTGTGCGACCCCAGAATCCTGTCAAACCAAAGAAAACAAACTGTAGTTAAGGAATACCCACTTAATTTGGCTTAAAGCCCAATAGTGACATCAGTCTTATCCAAAGGCCACCCCACCTGCACCACAGTCTGTAAAGTGTCATTTCCAAGTGAGAAATGCAGCAGCAGCCCTCAGTCTGTCTCTGTCAGGGTGCTGCCTCTCCTCAGGGAGAGCCTGGAGCACGCTGCTCCCCACAGGAGGAGAGTGATACCCTCAGCTAACGTGGCATTTTGGGAAGGCCTGACCAAATGGACACACGCAGACCCAGGAACCAGCTCATGAGCAGAGCTGTCTGTCCCAGCACTGCCATGCCATGCAATGTGGCCCAAGTGACTTGGGCAGAGAGCAGGGCAGCAGGAAAGGCGGGATTCTTTGAGAAATATTTTCTTTTCTGAGTTTGTTGATTTGCTAAAATGAGTGTGTTGATGGGCAGCGATGGCTTCCAAGCAGGAGCCAGGAGTCGTGGGAGGACATGGAGACCACAAAACCTCCAAGGGCCCCAGTAGATGTGGTATAAGCCAGAATTGTGCCAGAAATTGTTTGTATATCTGGGGCAGACAGATTGCATGGTCCACAGAACAGTTACCATGGCCTGAGCTGGCCCCCAAGTCCTCAGGAGCAGCAGAGCTATGAGGTGACCCTGGCAGGCCCTGTCTTGCCTGTACCAACACACCCAAATTTGCTCACAGACCTCAGGGACTGAGGCGTGGGCCTGGCAGACACGTCAGTATGTCACATGGAACGTACGTGGACAGATTGATTAAGGCAGCTCTGGTGAGTGCAGAGCTGTGCCGGAGCTGGAGAGATGGATCATTTGGGCTGGAAGAGACCTCAGGCATGCTGCCACTCCTCTCCCTCTCCTCGTGCTCTCCAGCTGTTTTTAGCCCAGCAGTGTTCCTGTGCTAATGCTGACAGAGTCCTCTGCGCGGCTACGTGACAAGGAAAAATAATTCAGCCTCAGTAACTTTACTGCTCCTGCTGTTTTCTTTGGTTCTGTGAGCTCTAACCAGTAATACAGCAACCAAAATCCGTGAGCAAGGATGGGTGTTGCTGGCAGACAAACTTACAAAGACTTTTTCGGGTGCATTAAAGGTGTGGATTTGCAATGTAAATTGAGAGAGGCAGCTATTTGTGTCCCAGCACAAAGGCTTAGACCCCTGATGCTGTAAACCTGCAATACCCCAAAGCCACAGAAGTCTTGCCTCTGCCCCCTGCACCCCAGCCAGGGTGGGAATGCCAACACAGTCTAGGGTCTCCTGGGAAATTCAATTTTTTTTCTTATTACATCTATTATCCCACCACCCCTGGCTAGAAGTGTGATGAAGGCTGCTAGAAGTATCCAACCACCAAATGTGGAAGAACTACCAGGTTAATCTCTGAGGCCACAATAGTTAAAGTAAGTTTGAATTCAAATTTAACAGCTCAGAATAGCAAACTATTCAGAGGTGGGTTGTGCAGGGAAGCAGCTTCCTTTCAGTCAAATAGAGTGGAGAAACAGACTGTTTCCTGTCACGTTGGAATTATTCTATAGCTTTTAATAAAGACAAAAAGAGGAGGAGGAGGAAGTGGATATTTTAGAAGCTATTATTCAATAGTTTCAAATGGTATCTACAGTAACTTGGGAATAGTCTTGAGCAGTGACATCCATAACATAGGAGACAGGCTGTATCTCCTGCTGCTCCTTGCAACTTGGACAGCAAAGTAGGGGGGAAGAAGGAGGAAAGGGGAACATTCAGAGTAATGGCATTTTGTCTTCTTAACTCACTATTGTGTGTGATGTAGCCCTGCCCTCCTGGAAATGGCCTTAAACAGCAGAGACATCTTTTTGGGTTTCATACCTTTCTGTCAAAACCCACCTGCTGTGCCACACTCCTTGGCAAACCTGCCGTGAGAACCTGAAACCCTGCATTGGGATGACAGATGGCAACCTCAGCCATCACCATGCCCTGGCTACCTATTAAGAGAGGGCTTAGACCTCACCAGAGCATGGCAGCGGGGTTTTATTGTTTCCTAGATTTTGAAGAAATCAGGGAGAGGCCAATATCAAGTCCTGCCACATCAGATGTGTAGACAGGCGGTGGTCACTGCCAGCCCCTTCACAGCTGGAGACTAGAGAGGATTGCTCTCTGAAGGAGAAGTATCATTTTTTCTTCATCTATACCACTAATGACAACAGAAACTTTAGATTTATCTCACCTTCCTCTGGGTGTAGACAGCTTCTAGGACAGCCCAAGCAGGCGACTCTTCTTGTGGTTATCACTGGCACAAGCTTTGCCATGTCTGCAAAACGCATCACTGTAAACTCATTTCCTGCCCTGCCTCATTTGTGGCAGGAGGCTGGGACTGCTGCCGAGGACTACCCCAGGGGCCTTTGAGGATGCTGCCACTCCAGCACAGCCAGAGGCTTTTCTTCAAATACCAAGAAATGCATTTTTCAAGAGCAGCAGTGTATGGGACATTACCCCAAATGAGAATTTCTGCAAGGTACAGTGCCTTGTGCATTGGAGAACCTCCTGGCTGGGCTGGAATAAAAAATCTCTCCCCAGCTGAAAAGTCAAAGTGCTTGGACTCACTTGGCAACAGTGGAAGTCACGGAGGCTGCCCAGCAAGGAAGGGAAATGACTTTGTGGAGTTCCTGGCCAGTAGCTCAGTCAGAAGAGGTGAGAAAAGAGGAAATGACCTTGCTCAGAAAGGTTCTGAGCCCCTCTCTATGCACGTGTGGTGTCGCTGTGTCCATGTGGGTCCCTTGATCAACAGCTACTTTTCCCTTAAGGTAAGTCCAGAATCACCCTGTCAGGACACTTCCCCACCATGAGGCCAAAAAAGCATCCTCCAGGTGGGCGAAAGAGGGAAAATCTCATCCCTAAATTTCATCACTAAAATATTTTTTGACTGGAAAACATTGATTGTTGAATGGGGAAAAAAAAAGGGGTCTGTTGGGAAACAAAGGGTTGAGTATTAAATTAATTATTTCTCCTCGTGCACATAAACCAGGACACCAGAAGCAAAAGCCTGTGACATTTATGTCAGAAAAAAAAAAACCCAGCAGAGGAGTCTGTTTTCCTTCGTGCCCCACATAACCCAGCATGAAAAAGAGAGAGGGATGACTTTACAACTCAGTTAATAATGCAAAACCTGAGGAAGGGGCGAGCTGCGCAGAATCCCAAAAAGAGAGATTGCAAAGAGTTGTATTTGCTGATAATACACGACTTGCGAAACAAGCTCCTGCTCTTCCCCTCTTGACACAGAGCCTGTTGCCTACCAGAGCAATCATATCCAAGTGTAATTGTCTAACAATTGTTCCGCACTGAGAAAATAGTTCTGATTACAGACATTAACACGTTTAGGCATTAAGCTTCCTCACTGTAATTACCCTTGAGCTTAGTCTCACAAATGAATTAATGTGCTGATCACTTGGACTAATAGTACCAGCAAAAGGGTGATGAATTGCTTCCAAATCAGATAAAATCAAGCGTGACATCATTTAATTAATTTCAGGGCTTGGGGAGAGGAGAAAGGGGGTCAGCAGGATGCTGAAAAGAAATGTATCTCTCCCTTAGTGATTTCTGCAGAGACAGAAATATGCAAACAAGCCAGGATGGGGCTTGGGTGCACTAAGGAAGAGAGAGGCTGCTGGAGATGGGGCTGTACAGTCTCTGCATGAGCAGGCAGCTCCAGGGAGCTGCAGCTGCGTGACTGGCTCAGTACAGCTCCCATAGATGCAGTGGATGGATTTCTCCTGGGTATGAACAGATGCTGCAGTCCATGCACAACCCCTGCTCCTCCCTCAAGCAGGAGCTCACTCCTGGCCTTCCTCAGGGTCACAGTTCCTCCATGAGAGGTGAATGTCTGAGGACAGCATTGCCAAAAATCCATCTCCTTTGTCCTCTTTTGGCAGGGCATCATTTGCCAGGCTGCCAGCAGAAGGTTGGGCTGGCCACTGCTGCCATAAGCAGATATAATTTTACGCTCCTTGACTTCTCTTCCTTTGTGAACGGCCTCCTGATCAGATTGTTTTTCCACAAAGGAGGAAAAGGGATCTATGGAAAGGACATGCCAGGGCATTGGACTGGGGCTGTTAAGACTCTCACCCACCTGTAAAATAAAATGGCCTCATACAAGGAGCTTGTACATGACAGGGCTACACACAGAGTTTCTCCTTGGAGCCCAGCAGATAAGGAACCATCATCATTTGAGATTTTGCATCACATGAATGTCCTATACAAACAGCCACAAAGAGAGAAGGTCTGACAAATCCGAGATCTCAGTTACAACTCACATCTAGAACAGGCTTGGGCAATGGGAGAGCATACAGGATTTTAGGTGTACAAATATACTCAGTTCTGGCATAAATATACATTAGCAGCTCACAGACACACATATACAGGTACACAGACATGGATTTTCTGCCCACAGATGCTCATCTCTCCTAAGTGTACATACCTGTATAAGCCTATGTAACATAAAATACACGTGCATGGACACACACAATGTGTTTGTTATACCACATACACCTAATCTCATGTCATTCAAATGACAAGGAGTTTTGTCTCTGCTGACTTCAACAGAAGCTGCAGGACTGTGCTGCATGTTTCAATATACATTGTATTTAGCTGAGTTTTGGACTGGTGGAGGGAAGGGGGTGATGAGACCTGTGGAAGACAACTTCAATATAGGAAGCTTTTTATTCTCGAAAGTGTGGAGAGTCAGAATGCTTTATCACAGACCCTGACTGCCCTTTCGATAGCAAAGGAAGAAGAAAGAAACAAGAGCCAATACCCCTCTGGTGTTGAGAATGGTAACTCTGGAGTTTCCCTGTAAAAAGACTGTTTAATGGGATTTTCTAGAGACCGTAGGTCCAGCAGCCCAATAACAACACCCTTTGGCAGCGTTCATCATTGTCTTGGCTATTTTAGTCCATCCAGTCGCCCTGGGGTCAGTGCAGCTTATGACTCCCTTTCAAAAAATCACAGAATATTCTGAGTTGGAAGGGACCCATAAGGATCATCGAGTCCAACTTCCAAGCCAGTGCCCGCACAGGGATTGCACTCACAACCCCGGAGCCATGGACATAACCTAATTCCCTGTCCCATCGTCCCATCATCTAGACCATGTCACTGAGCTCCTCATCCAGTCTGACCTTAAACACCTCCAGGGATGGCGACTCCACCACCTCCCTGGGCAGACCATTCCACTGAGGGATCACTCTCTCTGGGAAAAATCTCTTCCTAACATCCAGTCTAAACCTCCCCTGGTGCAGCTTAAGGCCATGTCCTCTTGTTGTGGTGCTGGCAGCCTGAGAGAAGAGATTCACACCCACCCGACTGCAACCTCCCCTCAGGTAGCTGTAAACATCAATGAGGTCACCTCTGAGCCTCCTCTTCTCCAGGCTTTTGTTTGATTCAGTCCTACAATAAATCCAGTGAGTGGAGCAGAGAGTGCAGTGACAGTCATTGTGATAAAAAACAGATTCCTTAGTCTCAGACCCTGATCTTGCAAGGCATCACGCATCTCCTGAGAAGCAAATAGCTCTATTTGCTCTTTTTTTAACAAATGACAGCCAGCAAAAACCAGCAAAGAGCGCCAGCAGCCTGGCACTAACTTCCACACGTGCAACAAGTCTGAAGATCCTGAATTTCCTCACCTAGCAGTGACCTGATCCTGTCACTGCAGCATCATCACTGGCACCTTCACAGGCACTCAGAGGTCTTGAAGAAGACACAGCTGTTCCTGCCTCGTCCATCCAGCTTATCACAGAGGTGCTGGTTCTGCTCTGACAGCTCTGGCTGTGCTGAGCTGTGAGTCTTATTCTGGTCTGTTTTACTCCTCGTGAGGAAAAGCTCATCACATTTGTCGTTCTTCCACACCAATGAACAAATGGCTCCTGTGCTGGGGCACAGTTTGTTTAAAAACAAAACCGAACACTAGAACCAAATGGTGCCAGATGTTCAAATAATTGACACTGACATCTTTTGGGAATCCGGCCATGCATTGCTTGAGATCCAGATCTGCACTTAGTGGGCAAGCCAGCTTTGGGGCTCTGGAGAGATGGAAGGGGTTGCAACAAAGCAATCTGTTCGAGAACTGATTTTTAATGGTAACTAAACCTCCAGCACAACCCTCCAGTCAGATACATCATGGAAGTCTGGTGGTATGGACTCAGAACTGTCACAAGGGGATTTATGCACCTGAGGACCACAGGGAATGTGTGGCTTTTCCTTTGCTTCAGTTCTCCAGGTGGAAAGAGGTAGGAATAACAGAAGTCGCTCATCTCCGAGGGGTGCTCTGTGCAGAAAGGTTTATGAAGTGCTCACAAACTGTTCTAGAGGGAGGGTGCTCTCATAAGCATCTTGCAGGGACCTCTTGGCAGCATGACAATGCCATGGTACTCTGCGTGCAAGAGAGGGATTTACTTTTACAGCATGACATTTGCCAAACAATTAAGGTGAAGAGCAGTGTGCTGTAATCACTTTTGGTATTAAACACACACAGTAAAAATAAATGCTTAAAGGCACATGGTTTTTTATGAGTGTAGGACATGATGCTTTACACATTATTGTTAAGAATCCTTGCTGCTACCATAAGCTTCAGTTCAAACTGTGTAATTATTACCAGGGACCCTTTTTGTTCCCTCATTATGTATTAACTGCACCTAAGAGATGCAGAAATGAAAGAATCTGAGCTTTCCTAACTGTACCATTGGTTGGAAGATTTGCTGTGTTTCTTTTTATACTTTCATTGTAATTTATCATAGTCTGAGAGACTAAAACAGGTAAATAATTTTTTTTTGCACTTATTGTCCAGTGTCACAGAAACCTGCGTTAAATGCACAAACTACAGAGAGAGACAGGAAATCACATCGTGATTCATGTCTTTTTCCATTTCCACAGGAGTCCTTTAATAACTTCCCAGACTGGATGAAGCTTTTAGGGGCAACCTCATCTGACCTCTGCTGTCATCCTCCAGCCCACAATATCAAATAGGAGTCATCCCAGAAGATGCCAAAACCAGATGCAGAGGTGCTCCCTTATTGTCTCTAGAGGCTGTTATTGTGTTCACTTTAATTTTGTAATTAAACCCACAAGGCTGCACATGGGATGTTTCCTGAACTTTCTTGTTCAAGGAATACAGAACCAAAATGGCCAGAGACCTTTGAGACCCTGATCCTGACCCCAAACCAAACCTCTGCCTTGTTTCCTGTTGAAACCAGCTCCCCAAGACAAAACCTACTGGAAACACAGGTATTGGCATCACCTATAAAGCTGTGGTGAGTGAGGTGCCGGACCCGCCATATCTTTGGCTCAAGTCATGTGGGAAGGTAGTAATCTGGATTTCTAATCCAACTCTGGACCTGCAGATGGTGTGCAAACCCTACCTTAGGAGGTCGGGAAGGAAATGCCCCCCCCAGCATGAGAAAGCCAACCCTCAGGGCTGGAGTCAGGCTGAATGCAGGGTTCTGTCCCAGCAACCACAGCATTTGCATTTCTGTGTTAATATTCATGACTCTGTGTGCTGCCAGCCTTGAGAAGGAGGGAATGTCCTCTAACTGCAGCTTCAGCCTGGTCAAGGTAACCGACCTTTTTCATTAAGTGCTTCCAAATTTCCAATCTAGCAAAGGATGTGAAAAATCTGTGCTAATTACAACCTTGTTGGGAGGCCAAAAGTGCAGGGGGGGAATCTAAGGGGGGTTCTGATGGTTATTTAAAGGCACAGCAGCAGCATCCATGGGATTTTTGGCTTACAATAACATACTGTCCTGGCCTCTGTTATTCAGACAGGACTATCTAAAAATAAGACCAAAAATCTGGGAGAGTTTGAGATGCTGGTACCTGCCACTGACTCAGATGGCGAAGGTGAAGCTCTTTGGCAGTGGTCGGTAGCAGAAGAACCACCCTTGCTGATTTTTATTCCAGTCCATTCTGCATTCTGAACACCTTGTATACAATATAATAACATCCCAAACTACTTGTGCACAACACCTACAAAAAGTGCTTAAACCATAATGCTTTGTTAATATAAAACACATCATCTGAGAGGTGAGATGAGCTCTTTCCCTTTTATATCCTTTAATAAAACACATTTTGAAACTCACTGACCTTTATTCTTTCCTTTTTTTTTTTTTTTAAGTTCCCTGGTATCATGTAGAAGTGGAATATAATGCAGTTTATTACCACTAACAAGGGAATAGCTCATAACTCTTAACAGACAAAGACTCAAGTCAGCTATGAAGGTCATTTTCTTGCATTCAGAAAGAAAATATAATATTGACTGTGTCATGCTTCCCATTTCAGATACAATGTGGTCTGCTTTGAGTTTTGTTACAATAAATAATAAAAAAAAGAAGTATTTCAGATGGAATTTCACACAGTCAGTCCTCCCCACTTTGAGGGCATTGAAGGTAAGTATCTCTGTAGATATTATTTACATCTGTCTAGCACAGTTTATACTCCTCTGGATTTGCTGGTTAATTTGTTCTTTAATCTTTAGGACACGACTGTACGTTCAGTCGCTGCTTCTCCCTGCTGGAATCGCTCAAACATCTCAGTGGGTAAAAGCTCAAACAGAAAATTCAGTGGTTTGATCATTACCAGGGTTAGCTACAGAGCTCTCCAATAATATGCGGTTTCAGTTCTTGGAAATCAAGTGTTTCTGTGATCCCTCATCGCTGCTTCATGTGGCCATGAGCATTAGAGCAATGTTAAAAGACGGGAATGCTGCACTAAAGCCAATGTAGCACCAACAGGTCACCAGGGACCACGAGACACCAGGGTGTAGATTATATACTGATAAATATCATATATCACATATCATAAATCAATAATGATACGCACAAGAGTGAAGGAGGTTGCTTAAGTCTTAGATCAGGATTGTAAAGAAACAGCAATCTCTTTTTCCAATCATTACTTTCTCAGAGGCATTCCGGAGTAGGCAAACACCGGGAAAAAAAATCTGAAAACTAGGGTTTGCTTTTTGCCCCTTGAGCAAACACATCAATGCACTGCTGCAGTCCTTGGGTCAGAGACAACTTCAGTGTAACTGGGATGAGATACATTTTTCTACATCCCCATTCCCTGGCCCACCTTTCTACAACCCCCAGACTGACTGGGGGAAGGAAGATGGATTGCACCTTCCTCCTCCTCCTTCTCTGCCTCAGTCCTGAGACTGTTGTTTTGACCTTGCTAAATGGCTCAGGTTTTGTGTTCTACAGCTGTAGTAATTCACGTTTTCCTTGAGTTTCAAAGGGATGATGTAGAAAAGTAAAAGCCAGTGTTTTCCCTCACATGACTCTCTTGCCTTGGCAAATGGTGTCGTGTATGTACAACTATGTCAGAAAGTGTTGTGGCAGTACCAGGAGCAGCTAGCAAAATGATGACAATGAAACACTATTGATTAAGAGGCTCCTGATCTTGGTGTAGGAAGAGAAGGGCCACATGCAATCATCCATGAGAAAAACACACAAACTAACACTGGATTGCATGCTAGGTCCAAACAAGAGAGCAGGCCGAGTGCTGAGGCAATGGGCAAGAGGGAGCTCTGCCTGCACACACAGGGAATGGGCTCTAAACATACTGCATGCTCACAGCTAAATAACTCTAATTGGATCTAATCTTGCTGCTAATGCATCAGGAAATAAGTACTCTTTTGAGGTATGTAGCTGGTAAATTTTCTTAATCTCAGTTAAGGCAACACAAGAGTAACAACACAACACAACACAACACAAGATGGGTTAAAGATTTGACCCTATTTATTTGCTTCAGATATCACCCAAATACCTGAATATCAATTCCTTATTACTAACAAGTTCATCACTTAGGGACGAATATTTATCAGCTGTGCTAAATACTCGACACTTCAGGTAGGAAAGACAAACTGCAGTGTTGCATGGAAAACAAAACTCAAGGAGCATCCTTGAGACTGATTTAATGATGCAAAGAAAATGTCAGGGTCTGTGAACCCCAATCCTGAATTTCAATGCAATCCTTCAAGACAAGCTTGGCACATACTCCCATACACCATTTCATTCAAGAGGTTATACAAAATATAGTAATCCCCCATTACTTCATGGTTGACCATTCATGGTTTCAATATATCATATTTTTTACCTCCCCAGTTTTACCATCTTGTCCTAGAACAATATCTTCTAGGGAAGATGGGAACCTTCCCACGGGCTGGCCGCACCATGTCGAGCTAGGTCTGGGAGGGGATCCGGGCCAAGCTCCCGCCATCCCTCCCTGCCTGCTAGACATGGGCCTGTTTTCTGTCTGCCCACACAAAGTTCTTTCATGGATGCACAGTAGATAAACTTCCACAATGGAATAAAACTTGCAAGAAGAGGGAACCTTCCAACAGAAACTCTTGAGCCCGTCCCTGGCTGCGGCTGTCCCGCCTCCCTCTGTCTCCCATTGGCTTCCCAGGGGCTGCTGTGCTGTGTGATTGGCTCAGGCTCCTGCTGCTCCGGGATGGGACGGGACAACAGACCAACTGTAACACAGTGTCCTGCCTCTCTCTGTCTCACATTGGCTGCCCGGGCGCTGCTGTGTGCTGCAGACAACTGTGTAAAACAGTGTTCTAGCTCTGCTGCTTTACTTTGCACTGCCAAAGCCCCGATCTGAAACAGTTTTTGGGACTGCGCCTCTGACCCTTTGCCAGGACTGGTGCAGGGAAACCTCCCACGGCTCCTGGCACACATTGGCATTCCCCGAGCCGGTACCGGCAGTCACCACACCCCTCCTCCTCTGTGCTCACAGTCAGGCAGGTCCCGTGGCTGGGGCCCGGCGGAGCCCAGGGGCCCTGCCTCGCGCTCACCCACCCCTCTCGCCCCGGTGCCAAATGCAGCAGGCGCTTGCCTCCCTCGCCGGAGCACAGCCATGTTGAGCAGCCTCCAGGGGAATGAGACAAGCCTTGCCCTCAGGACTGTCCTCCAGACCTTATGAGGGGAGGGGGCGTGGCTACGAGCATGGTGTACTTGACTATGTAGTGGGGTCACTATCTTCGTGGATTTCAAGACTTGCCAGACCCAACAGCCCGCAAGTAACTGGAGGTCACTGTATACATAAAGAAAACAAAGAAGAACACACAGTAACACGATGGTAACAAGGAGAAAAGAAAAACAAAAAATCCCCAAAAGAACACTCCACCCGCACAAGTATCAGGGGCCAAATGGCCCATCAAGAGCCATTAGCTCTCCAGCCAAAAAGAGTCCTTCACCCTTTTTGAGGAATTCTACCTTTTGTTTACTTGGATTAATTTCTCCCTTCCTCAGAGGGAATGGTAGTTACGGAAAAATTAAATCTAACCCATGACATGGGTTGCCCGCAGAGGTAGTTGAGTCGCCAACCCTGGAGGTGTTTAAGGGTAGGCTGGATGAGGTGTTGAGTGATATGATCTAGATGTAGATGCTGGGTTAGTTGGATTATAGGTTGGACTAGATGATCTTCAAGGTCCTTTCCAGCCTTATCTATACTGTGATACTGTGATACATGGCTTTACCATATTTACTGGCTACTTCACAGATTTTGGTTATTGCTGCATCTTTCTGGAACTGACCTCCCATGATATCTGAGAAATTATTGTATCTTGATTTTATCCCCAAGGGACAGGGAGGACAAAATCCACACTGTCCAATCCAAGCCACGAGAGACATTTTTGAAGAACTAGTCCTTGTTTAACAACTAATAGCAATAGCCAGCACTAAAGGGCCGTATGTTGGCACTAACATCATCACCAGCTTCATTACAAACAGACCAGAAGAAGAGAAACTGTGGTGGATCAGCATTTCTGTGCCTTCCCAGAAGACCTCATCCAAGAATTAAGCTAATTCTTCTTGTGAGAGGACAGGCAGGAG
The DNA here is from genome assembly GCA_013390025.1 of Pitta sordida. NCBI lineage: Eukaryota > Metazoa > Chordata > Aves > Passeriformes > Pittidae > Pitta > Pitta sordida. The sequence continues at coordinate 299,394 of WEKX01021786.1, forward strand.
GCATGACATAGTTCCAGCCTCCAAACTATATCCCTTGCGTGTCCCAACTTGCCAAGCAGAGCTGGACAACAGCGTTATTTGGCCGAGTGTATCTGAGGAGGATAATGCTGCTAGTGGTGCTAATTATACAGTCTGAAGGCAGAGGCAGTACACAAGAAAAACAAGCAGTAGGAAGCTCTGCCAAATCCCAAGCTTTGGCAGTTCTTATGCTGTTTGGCCACATCCTTCCTCTGAGCCCAGCCTGACCTGAACAGCGACAAGAGGGAATGTGAGAAAACCTCCTTTAGTTCGGCAAGTAACGAGCAACACTGCCAAAAAATTGTAATTGTCTTCCTGCTATGTGTAGACACTCTCTCCATTCAAAAAATCACTATATCTTCATAGGCACTCTCCAGGTTTCAGTGCTCTGTGCCAATCCAGGTGGGGATCAAGTCTGGCAGCAGTTTAAAAGAGAAAAAAATGTATTTTATAGAGAAATTCATTTAATAAAGAAAAAATGCATTTTTTTCTCTATAAATGGATGTATGGATGGATTAAATCCATTAAATCTAACCTACCACCACTCTGAGACAGACTCAGGAAATATTTCTAGTACAAAGTAACAACCCTAACACTAATTTTATTGACTTGTCAAAGGTATATATTTCATCTGTTTACTTTTATGTGCTGATAGATGTAGTAATATTTTCTACTTATTCTATACTTTCAACTCTATCTGCCTGAAGAATTGATCTGTAACTTAAAATCTGTTCTTTTTCTCTCACTTCTTTCTCAGCCAGAAACTGAACTGATGGCTTTTGGAGATCAGAGGGACATCTCAGAAATTTGAAGGGAAAAGGCAACAGTTACTAATCCCTGCCAGCCTTATGAATGCTCCCTGGTGGACTGCTTCATCCCCTTGGGGCTTTTCATTTTAATTCTTTTAAATTACTGCTAAGCAGCCCTGAAAATTGTCTGATGCCAAGTTCTTCCCTTTCCTCCTATTGAGATCAGCAGGAGTTTCACTTGGGCAGTTCTCAAAAATAGAGCAGAACTGACTATCACACTGAGTTCTGCCCACCTAACCTGTTTGCAGAGGAAAGAGCAATTCAGCTTCCTCATCACTCATTTAGACTGATTGCCCTCCGATTTCCAAAAATATGAGTTGATCATATTGGATATGTGGGGAATTCATCTCCCTTTGCTGGCCCTGCAGTGGCTCAGTTCCTGGCACCTTTTATGATCTGGTGACTCACCTGGTTGATTAAAAAAAGGCCGTGGATGTTGTGTACTTGGATCTTAGCAAAGCCTTTAACACAGTTTCCCATAATAAGCTTAAGGACAAACTCTTAGAGCATGGGCTGGATAGAAGCATTTTATGTTGAGTTAGGAACTGGTTGGAGCTCAGAGAGTGTTGGTGAATGGTGCCACATCCAGCTGGCAGCCAGTCACCAGTGGAGTCTCACATGGGTCAGTGTTGGGCCCGGCACTGTTCAACATCTTTATNAAATAAGAGGACATGGCCTCAAACTATGTCAAGGGAGGTTTAGACTG
>WEKX01021787.1:965-26198 GCA_013390025.1 Pitta sordida
ATTTGGGCTGCGGGTGTGCAGTTGTGGCGGCCCGGGGAGGCCCGCGGATTCTCCAGGGGGTGGGGTGTCTCCCGAGTCAGAGGAGGCTCAGAAACGGTTCCCTTTGTTCCCCGGTGCTCAGAAAGCCCAAGGGGAGAAGCAGAAAATTCTCTGCAGCGCTCCGGAGTGCTGGGGGGTGGAGCAATTGGGCGTGGCCTGCATGCATATTAATAACATGCACTTCTTTGCGAGTTTAGCTTTTCTCGAGGCCTGTGGCCTGACCTGTTCGTCGCGAATGACAGTGTATAACTGTATAAATGTTATAGCTGTTAGGTTTTAGTAGGATTATAGGTTGGACTTGATGATCTTCCAACCTTATCAACACTGTGATACTCTGTATTTTTATCAAGTTAAGAAGGCAAACAACCATCACAGTAGAAAGAAAGCTGTACTATTGTAAAGTGAGAAAACCTGTATGAGTCTCCTAACTTCTCTTTCAGTTATGGTTTTAACTAAGATGAAAACTAACTCAGAATCCCAGAAAACAAGAAGGAAAAATCTTCTTGTGGCCCTGATTTATATGTAATTAAAAAATTAATAGAGAGGAAGAGTACAACTTCAGCCAATACCAGAAATCATCACTAACTGAGAAGGAATTGACATAAGATCCTTGCAGTTCCTGCTATGAAACATAATTTCAAAATGAATTGAGAAATCTAGACAGAGTATTGACCAGTGGGAACAATCTTTCCAGGAAATTAACAGATAGAAGCTTAGGAAGATAACAAAAGCGATTTTAAAGAAAAGTTGTTTTAAATTGCGTATCTCTTGTAGGTGAGCTACCAGGTGGATAAATGTTTTAATAAAAATAAAATTTAAAAGAAATAAAAAGTAAAAAAATATTTAGACATTTTTAAGTCTAGAAAGCATGCAAAAGTACTCCAACATGTTCACTTTCCTGAGTTCACTCAAATATCTGATTTAATTTAAAAACAAACAGAAACTAATTGGAGACAATGTTCCATTTTATACAAGCTGATAGAGAACCAGAGAGGTAATGACATCTTTAAAATGTCATTTTTCCAGGGATTTTACTTTTATGACACATGAAGAAAAGCTCTTCAGATCATTGGCATAATGATAAACATCAAAATTTGAAGGCATTTGAATAAACTCTACCTGTTTGCCCCAGACATTAGACTGCATATTAGTTTTTCCAGTATTGTGAGGCACATATCAAAGTTTTGCAATTTCCTATTCACTGGAATGGATAATCTCAAGGAAGCTTCTGCCAAACTCGGAAGCTGAAGCAGTTAAATAACAAGCTAAGACAACTGGGTTCAATTTAGGTTGCGGATTACTCATACATTTTAAAAGATAATGACTGTTAGGTTGGTGAAAGCCAGAACTGCTGTTATTACTGAACCCAGTTGCTATGTCTAGTTTTTATCTATTTAGAAAATCAAGGAAATATTTCCAAAAGGCTACTATTTTCCAGTGGAGGAAAAAAAAAAAGGACACAAAATAAATTACTAAACAATTACAATTCTTCACTATTCTTAAAATCCCAGATTAATATGAACTAAGTAGATTAAAAGCACAGAAATTTCACATTTTCAACTTGTTGAATAACATTTTGCATACATTTTCCATATTTTACTCTGTAACTGATTTGTCATTTTCTGTCTAAAATCTTTGTATACGGGGGAGACTAGTAGTAAACAGATGGTTTACTTGAGGGTGGGTATAATATCTTAATCTGTGTGTTTTTATCTTCCAGCTCTCTCAATTTCAATGTCTATTCCAGCCCTTTCCTGTCAGAAATCTCAAGGAGTTATACACTGACTTGCACAAAAGCATCAGAAGATTCTCTTCCATTTTTTCAATGGAATATTTGGAGAAATCTTTATTCGAAGTACAAGTCCTAGAGTTTGAATTGCAGAATACTCTGAGTTGGAAAGAACCCACAAGGATCACTGAGTCCAACTCTTAAGTGAATGGCCCATACAGGGAATTCAATGTGTGACCTTGGTATTATTAGCAATAATTCTTGGATATAATTACATCTACTTTTTACTGCAAAGTACGTAATTGTTTGCTTACTTCTGTTTTAAGAGATGTTACCTGGTTTTGTTTTTCCATCTGAATACAGATTCTGCTGCAATAGTTAAAGACAGTTTATGGTAAAGTGTGTTCACCGATTACTCACATTTGACTCCAAGTATTATCCAGAAGTCTAGCCTCACCAGACATTTTATTTTATCAAGAATCTGTTTTAGGGTGTAGGCCTCATCCTACCAAAGGTAATTCCTCAGGGACATTTTGACAAGGCTGAGAGAGGAAAAGTACCAATACTGTAGCAAGACTATCCAACTGACTTATTGCAGTTTGATTTACTTATTTGTAGAAGACATTAATCAATTTTGCAGTGACTGACTAAAACAATTCCATGGATCAAACAACAGTTCTTCACAAAAATGCAGCACCTGTAACTTGAAGTGTTACATCAGCCTAAGTGATGGCATGTTTCTCGTCTATGGACAGAGCTTTTTTTGACAATTTGAGCTACCTCTTTAAGACTTTTCACATCTTCAGTACATATTCATCTTTCATTTTTACAGGCAATCATGACAGTTACTTTCGGAATATCTCATTTCAGTTCCCGACAGGAGGCAGTGGTGCTGTTTAAAAATTGGACTCAATGTGGTCCAATTATGGGACTTGTGGGTCCCTTCCAAATCTGAATATTCTGTGATTCTGTGATCTGTAAATCTTACATCTATAAGCTTGCACACTGCTAATTTGTATTCCAAGTATTGACTAATAGGCCTGTATCTTCAGAATCAGAGTGCCATGAGTCCATTCCTGACAAGCTGGAAAGTCACTTGAGTGCAACTGTGGCTTGCAAACTGCTTTCTAGGTCGGAAATTGAGAATCAGTTAAATTACAGTAGGATAATGATCTTTTATCAGAAGTTTTTATTTTTCATGTTTAAGTCCCAGTGGTATTTCCCTGGAAACATAATGGTTTTAACAGCATCTGCGTAACAGAAGCTTTCCAACACAGGAATATTCTCTTTTGTACAGAAAGTAGTATACTCATGACATAAAAAAGCACTTAAAGTCACAGGTAAGCCCTTAAAGATAAGTAATCCACTTCCATTTAAGTATTGCACTTTCCCAATACACTCCAGTATTACAGATATCAGAAGCTCATCTGTAAAAACATAATTAAAAGACCTGAAAGTTTTTGTAATATTATTCACTATCTTGAGTAGTAAGTAGTTGCAGGACAGCCAATGCTCTATCATTGCTTGTGATCGCAATGGAAATAATCCTGAGAGAAAGACATGATGGCTGTACACTGTTAAATAGGTTATCCTACTGGTTAACTGGCTCCATTACAGTAGCAGATTCTCAGATTTTTTGATCTTTCACAGTATTCACACTGGCATTGCGATCTGTCTCTGCAGCACCATTGTCCAGTAGATTAGAAAGCAGGAGAAATGACTGAAGGGAATGGCAAGAGCCCGCAGATTTAAAGGGACATTGCCAAGGGTGATACTTGTATTATCACAGAATCATTCAGGTTGGAAAAGACCTTTGAGACCATCAAGCTCAACCTACGGCCAAATACCATCATGCTACATAGACCATAGCACTTAGTGCCACATCCAATCTTTCCTTAAACACTTCCAGAGACGATGACTTCACCACCTACCTGGGCAGCTGATTCCAAGATCTGATCCCCTTTTCCAAAAAGAAATCCTTCCTTATGTCCAACCTAAACCTGCCCTGGTACAGCTTAAGGCCATGTTATCTCATCCTGTCTCTAGCTGCCTGGGAGACGGAGCCAAACTTCCACTTGTCTACAATCTCCTTTCAAGTAGTTGCAGAGAGTGATAAGGTCTCCCCTGGGCCTCCTTTTCTCCAGGCCAAACAACCTCAACTCCCTTAGCCCCACCTTATAGGACTTGTGCTCCAAGCCCTTCACCAACTTTGTTGTCCTTCTCTGGACCAAATTCAGCATTTCAATGTCTTTCTTGTAGTGAGGGTCCCAGACCTGAACACAGTACTCGAGATGTGGCCTCACCAGTGCCAGGGTCAGGGGGACAATACCTGCCCGAGTCCTGCTGGCCACAGTATTTTTGATATAAGCCAGGATGCCATTTGACTTTCTTGGCCATCTGGGCACACTGTTGGTTAATACTGAGCTGTCAACCCTCAGACCCTTTAACACTGTTCAGCTTTCCAGCCACTCTTCCCCCAGTCTGCAGCACTGCATGGAGTTTTTGTAACCATGGGGAACTTGGCCTTGCTGAACCTCATATAACTGGCCTGGGGAATACTAAGAGTGACTGCAAGTCAAACAGAAGCAGCATCATTCACTATCAGTCTCTGGGTCCGGCCATCCAGCCAGTTCTTAACCCAGTGCAGAGTGCACCTGTTCAAGCAACGGGCTACCAAGTTTTCCAAGAGTACGCCATGGGAGACTGTCATGGGGAGAAGCCTTTTGTTCTATTGTAAAACTTTTCTCCTTTTTTAACAAACAATAACTACAAATCCCAAGACTTAGGAGGGGAGGTTCGCTTTAGACCTTTGAATTGAGGATGCCTTATTTTTTCACCTCTGCCATTTCGCCCAGGACCACGTGGACTTTTGACTTCTCATCTCAGCACAGCTTCTCTCCTGCTGGTCATTGGATCTCCCTGCAGTCCCTTGGACATTTTGGGAAAGGACCACTGGCTGTATTCCACTGGTTTGCCTACCCTGAACCCTATTCCCCCTGCCTTGGGAGTCCTGGAGGTGCCCTGGTTTTTCCTTTGAACTAGGCACCCTGTTGTGCTGGTTCATATTGCCATTTGTTTACAGTTGTCATTGTTCCAGTGTAGGGTTTGGGTTTTTTTCCTTTTCTTCCTTTTAATATTCTGTTATTGTTCAAACATATTTGTTATATTAATTTTTTTTCCTTTCTCCCAGTAAAGTTCTTACTTCTCTCTCTCTATATATATAATTCAAGTATTTCTAAATTTAATTCCTGCCTCATCTTAACTGACCCAGGACAGAGACAATGTCAAAGGCTTTGCTGAAGTCCAGGTAGACTACATCTATAGCCTCTCCCTCTCTGTAATTAAAGTAATGTTATATCACAGAATGCTGAATTCGCATGAAACATATTTTAGAAACAGTATTTTGTTGAAAGGCATATAATCATAAGCCTGTGTATACCAAGATGAAGAAAGAGATATATTAAAAAACATATCCAAACACAAGCTTCTGCAGGAAAAGTGTTTTTCAACAGTACCTAGGAAGTATAATATCAAAAAGTAAGATATTTTCCAGTCCTATTGCTCTCATTCTTTTAATTAAGAGCAAAAGTCTTCTAAGTAAACTTTAAGGAAATACTGAAGTTGCCTTAAAAAACAGTGCTTAATAAAGGAATGAGGAGTCATGAAGGGATACAAATATCTGCAACACTATCTCACTTAAGTTCACTTTTATTAAATGGAACTTTTAAACATCAAAAAGCAGCATTCATAAAGCACAAAGAAAACAGCTTAAAAATCCTGTCAGGGATAAATTTTGATGATGATCTTTAAGTCAACTATCCAAGAATTCAAGAGATTTTATTACTGAATAACATGTCAGCTTTTGATAACAAAAACCCTCTTAAATATTTTTAAATTGTAATAGAAATCATTTGTATTTAGTATTTAATCAAAAGAAGGGGGAAAATTTCAGGCAAAATCTGAACCTTACCGACGTACATGAAAGTTTAGAAATCACAAAACAGTGACAACAACTATTTCATGACATAATCTTTTCACTTTCCATGTATGCAGCTTTGCAAATAAGAAATAACAGTCGAAGAAAAAAGGACTTATTGAAAATCCTTGGCTTCTTAAGTGTTGTTCTTAGACATATGAAATGGACGAGCTGTTTCTAAATAAGTGGATAAATACCAGCCACGGCAACAGTGTCACAGACAGTCCAAGACCAACTGAGACCCCAGTCTGTGTTCGTGGGACATTATGTAACCTATGGATAAGCTATATAGAGCTTATCATACCTCATAACTAAATATAGTCTTAATGTCCTATCAGACAAATCAAGTAGGTTGTACTGCTTTGTGAGCTGACAATACATCAGTACAGCAGGGTAGGCGGCAAGGCTGCCCAACAAAAGCTCATAAGCCAGAATTTCTCTGATCAGGGAACCTCCTGCACGCAATCTGCTGCCCATGTCTCCCAGGACACTGCAATAGCAGCATTACATAAGCACTGTAATACTCTTAAATCAACCGGAAAAGGCCAGACACAGAGTAAAGCGCATCTCCCTTGCCCCCCTTTCTCTCTCAGCATAAATAATTGATGGTAAATGATATTTGTTAAGAGGGAGGCTGAACCAATGCTGCACTGAAGTCATTTAGGAGCTCCCGGCTGCCTGAATACTCAGCGCCACACCCAAATTATCAGCCTTCCAGCCTTAAGCTACCTCACATAGTATCAGACACAGGCAAATGGGTGCTCACAGAACAAGACACAAAAAGTAAACTTCATATGTTGCAGGCATCAAAGCTGCCATCTTTAAAATTTTCCAAGCAACGCTGATGTGATGAAAAGGGACCAACGCAAACAACCGATGTGTGACTTTGAGAAATGAGTTCAAAAGAGTTCAGCATAGTTGCTTTAACTCCCAGCAACAGAGAACATGTTAATTAGTGCTACTGATACAGCCCCAACAGCATGTTTGACCGTTTGAAGATGAGAATGCTGGCAAACTCTCTACAGCAGAAACGTGTTCTAAGTACAGCTCATCAGGAATTGAATGACGGGTTTATCCCCATTTGAGCTATCCATCATTAAAAAGAGTACAGCTTTTTTTGAGGGTATGAATCGAATGTTTCAGCTCTGATCCAATAATGATGGCTCCTTCCTATCCTCTATCTCTGTTTCATTTAAACTGGTCATAACCCTAGACAGGGAGCCTCTAGATCCACGATTAACCTGAACAACCCTGCACCTTTTGTCATGCATGTTTCTCATTTAGTCATCCAACAGTCAGCCACAACAGTAATCACCACCATTTAAGCAGGAACAAGAGCCGACAGTAAGGAGACAGTAAGAAATCCCCTCCTCTGTTTATATGCATATTAAGTTAATTGACTGATTTACACTTTAAAAGTGACATTTTCAATTTAGCATGTAGTCTTGAATGTGAAGTTCATTTATTTATAGCCATAAATGTAAACGAAGTTTTGCAGAGATCTCCCTTTTCTTCAGTGAACCATGTCAGGAAACCGCCTCTTCTGACTTCAAATTCCCCAGTGCTTCTGCTTCCAAGGTACCAATAGTGAAGTGGTTAAGGAATAGCAAGCATAAGGAACTGTAGCTGTTTTCTCTGCACCCTATAAATGATGTGTCCTAATAGTAAAGTGTTATTAACTTTTTATGCCTTTGCAAGAGTTTAAATGGAAATGGAAAATAATGGATTTAAATGGAAAATAATACTGAACAACCCATTTACCCTTACTATGCCACTGCTCCCCTTAGGGAGTCTAAATTCACATCACTGTTCAAAGCTCTAGCCACTCTTGTAGACAGCAACAAAAACATACAAAATATTAGGTCACATTTTCTGATGTAACGAAATGCCAGTTAACTTTTTGGCTAAGACATTATCTGGCTACTAGTGGATATTCAGATTCCTGCCCTGCATGAATGCACTACCACACTCTCAAGTTACAATAGGGAAAGATCATGGCATGAGATGTCTGGCAAGGTCAGTAACAAAATGAAAATTTCTTCACTTCCAACTAGTCCACACTCAGTCTAAGACTGATCTTCATGTCACTGAAGACAACTGCAACTTTCACTATCACTTTCAATCACAGCAGGGATCCAGTCTCCCAGGACAGAAAAAACATATTTTCCCTGGCTTTCCCAACAAAGAATGTGTTCATCCCAGATTATTTTTTAAGACCATACTGAAATGTCAACATACTGTTGGCATCTTGAAAGAAGACTTCATGGACTGAGAGCACGAAGTCCTTCACAATCCCAGCCCAAGCTTAACTTTGAATTTACCTAATACTGTACATCATACATCAGCATGTTGAGGTAAGTTTCTAATGGCCGTCTACAAAAACCCATCTGGTACCTCATGTGGTATGCACGAGTCTGGGATCACAAGTGAGAAATGGTCACTGCTGTCTCCTACCACATCAACACATCAGCAGACTAAAATTCATTTCAACAGCATAACATTCTGGGTAATTAAATTATTGTAAGCCCTAATGAAAACTTACCTCTTGCAAACAGATATAGCAGAAACTAGAATGACTGGGACACTCCTACCACTGAGATCACACAACATGCCTCATAGACTTTCAGACATTCTGGCATATATGTCCAATGCATCAATGTTTCCAGTTCACGCCTAAGCTGGCTGCCCCAAAGTGGCAAGGCAGAGAACAGACTGCTGTGAACTCTTCAATTCCTTTGGAACTACTAGCAATAGTGTACACTGCCAACTAAGTGATTGTGCATATATTTTGTGCATATAAATTATATGTGCATATAACATAAGTACTCAGAATAACCTCTTCCCTCTTCTGTTAAGAGTTTCACCTTACTAGAGAGAAATGATGCTCAAAGCACAACTATATTGTTGTTAGTAGAACTCTATCAGTGCTAGCTGCAGTTAAAGGCAAAACCCCCTAATTTCCATGCTTCTTGCTGCCACGAGGAGCCCGGGATGTTGTAGTATTCCAAAGTTGTCATATTTCTGGCAATAATTTGTCACGTTAATGTCCAAACCATATTCACCGATTAAAGGTTCTGCAGGACCCGTGGGAGACCCATAATCCTCGAATACAGAGGTATGACTGTATTACATTTAAGAATTAAGAACTATACTACAGTCATACCTCCGTAGTCGTAGGTTACGAGTGTCCCTGAGGTCTCGCGAATTGTCTAGTCTGCGAACATTTGCAGGTCATTATTATGCACATAGACCATGCCCATCATTCACCCCAAGCCACTCTGAAGCCCTGGAGAGCATTTTCCACACCTCCCCACAGGCTCTCACAGCAAAGGGGAGCAAAGGGAACTGGTTCTCAGCCCTCTCTGACTGGGGAGACCCCCAGAGAATCCCTGGGCTTCTCTTCAGTCATGCTGCCACTTCTGCTGCTGCCACCGCCGGGCTGCTGCCACTGTACATGCTTGCACCATCTTCGCGGTGGGGAAGTTCACCCCAGGGCCGCAGTAGGAAAGGGGGTCAGCAGGTGTTCCTGGACTCAGGTCAATGCAGGTTCATGCTGCCAGTGATCTTGGACCCTGGGAAACCTTAACTTTGCAACACTGCAACACCTTGGGGTCTCTTATGCCAGCGGGTGGCATCAGTATTGAAGACTTTTTCCCTTTAACTGGAGTGGCTACGATACATATGCCTGTCCTAAGTGCGGGAGTGGCAGCACTGGTCATATGCACCCAGCAGAACACCAGTTCCCCCTGCTGTGGCAGGGGAAGGGCATGGGGGAACAGAAGCCTCCTGCTGTGGCAGTGATGGCATGGTCACATCCCACCGCTGCCTCATCCCAGCACACAGCACTTGGCTGGCTTCTGCTGCAGTTTAGCACACCTGTCGGCATCGCCTTCCCTGCCTGTAGCCATGGAAACAGTAACACACAGACAGATGTACAGATACATGGATGCATGGACGCGCAGACACATGCACACAGGCAGTCCCTGAAAGGTGCTGGTAGGGACAAATGTTTGAGAGCACACACGGGTGGGTGGGGCAGAGGGGGAAAGCTCTGGCTGCAGTCTCTGTGGAAGACAGTAAGTACAGCGCTGCAGAAAGCTCTTTCCCTGGGGCTATGTCCACATATCACCAGACTACCTACAACGTACTACGTACATTAGCCTTTCAGGCCACGAGGACACACAGGATTGGGGCAGGGACTGTGGCAGGGAACTGCACCATGGCATGGTGCCGCAGACTATAAACACCATGTAATCTTCACAACACTCATAAGGCAGTGATCTGTGGCTGTCACCAGCAAACAAGAGGCACTGCCTGCCCGCCTCGCAGGGCCATGCCAGTCCCACTCCACAGGAAGTGCCACTGCCACCCCTCGGTGAAGCAGAGGCACTGTGCATGCGTCGACCAGGAAGTGTTGCGAGTCACTGAGGCAGGTTTGTGGGAAAAATATTCCGTGAGTCAATGAGGTCGCAAGTATGAGAACGTGATGTACCGAGGTATGACTGCATACTGTTTTGTAATTTAGAGCAGTTGCTAATGACAGAACTCTTGCTGTGTAAAAATAAATAAGGTGTTAGCACAAAAAACCACCTTTCCAACATGCTAACCAAACACATTATCTCAGGAGAGCCAAACAGCCACAGGCATAATCACAATGAATTAATGGCCTAAGTCTCAGCTCCTTGATCACTCTGAGATAGTGTAGCAAAAACCAGGCCCACAAACTCTGCCAGAAATTCCTCAGATGTCAAAGGCTGGCATAAAAACTTAGGCCCTCCTGGTCACTTTGTTGGCACAGGCTTGGGAGGGTTGTGGCAGGCAACAAATTTGCTGTAAATATGCCTTATTTTCTCCCTTTTTAATTCCCCCCCTCCTTCCACTACTCCTTGGGATTTTTTTATCAGAGACTTAGGTTTATCTGTGATAACAGAGACTTCCTATATCTCTCTCTCAAGGTTTCCCCATAGGTTAGTACTAGGTAGCCAGAAATGGCTACTACAGTGAACACCGATTACTCGCGGACTGTTGGGTCTGGTCTGCCTCCCGCGAGTTNTGGGGAGGTGGGGCGGACGAGGCCAGCTGTGCTTGCAGCATGGGCGGCGAGACCAGGGGCCGAGCCGACTGGGGTCCCGGTACGTTCTGAGCACGCGCCGAGGTTGCACAGCTCGCGGAAAAATCACCCGCAAATACTGAAGCTCGCAAATAGTGGAACACGAATATGCGGGGGCTCACTTTCTTCTTAAACGTACAGAAACTAACCTTCGAAGCAAGTCCATGCAAGTAAAAACAGAGCAACAGCATTTCAAAGCATTTTCAGCTTTCATCTGGGAATACTGAGGAGCAAGGTGGCATTAGCTCATGCACGCTTCTTAGTGCTGCTGATCTTCAAGATTTTGGTTCTTAAATCTATAAACACAAACCTAGACACTCTCAAGGATAACAGTAGTAACTTGAAGGCAAAGGGACACCCCAGACACTTGATGACTTCTGACAGTGACATAATCACAGTGCTGTCCTACCATGACTACACACATGATGGGACATGTATTAGAGAACAGGAAAAAAAATTAAAGATTCATAATATTCCTCATATGCCCTTAAGTCCCCAGTGTAACACTAATAAAATTATCTAAACACAGCACACAAAGTCAACATTTGGTCTCACTCTTTCCTCTTTATGGCTCCCAGCTACCTGGTCCATCATATGCTCTCAAAAGCTCCAAATTACAAGCCCTGGGCCCTTTGTCTTGGCCATCCACAGGGGTGTTACTTGTACTCTTGATTTTGTCTTCATTCTTTAACGAAAAGTTAATTTGACATCCATAGCTTCTCCCTAGGTGTTAGTTTACCTTCCCAATTTTTATTTTATTGCAAGAAAATTAATACAGTATTTAAATGAAATACAATTTCCTAAAATAATACATTTTAAACGTTTTAAAGAAATGCCAGAGGAAAATCAAGGGAAAAAAGTCTACAGCACTTAATCTGTTTGAAGGTCAAGAGGGTTCTCTGGACACAGAAGTAGTTAATCTGCAAACACAAAATGAGAAAAATATGTAACTATAATAACCTATTTTATTTCAGCATCATTAAATTTTCAATCTGTTTTGCTCCAATGTGCTCTGCAAGAAGAGATAAAGGTTCTTTCAAAAGTGACAAAATGCAACAGCACCATATCTGTGTGTGTCTAGGGAAGCTTCCAAATCTGCTCAGGAAGACTGCCTGCATTTTTATATAAGTTGGTAGAAATCCAACAGAGCTGATTTTAATGTATCATTTAGGAAGTAGTCTTGCTCTTAAGATGAGAGGAGTAAATCTGCAATTACCCACTTAGAGCGCAAATTAAAAACTAGAAGTTAGTGTAAGGCCAACCCTTGCACATCACTGAATTTTCTTCAATAGTCCGGTAGATATTTTCAATTTGAAGTCCATCAACATTTCGATTTCAGGAACTTATTTTATTGTAAAAGACATTCTTCTGTAGAACCAGTAGTCCCCAGTTAGAAACTCATCCCAAGCACACTTCACACTTAGGATGTACATCAAGAAACAGGAGTCAAAACCCCTACTCCTGGAGTCTGGGAGGGCTTTCTAGATCTCAAGCACCACAACCATACATAGGTCCAGAGATTCATGTTGTTCTGAGAAAGGAAAATGTATATAATTTCTGATGTTCATTAAGCAGAAGAGCAGAATAGTATTTCCTTTTCTACAGACAACTCGTCTTAAAGTCTGGAACAATGCTCTCTCAAGTTAAAGTAACAGTCTCCCCACTCCTTCAGGATTATGGAGAAGCAAGACAAACTTGAATAATCTTCCCTTTCTTTCAACAGAAGCCATACATCTGAATAGCCAGTGGTACTGCATCCTGCCTTTGCAGCGTGGCTAGGTACTTTCAGTCACTCACACATCAGGTCTCAGCACAGATGTCATGGAAATGCAGAAAGCCCCAGGAATACACTAACCCAGAGTCCAGCTTAGGCATCAGAGAGTTTTAAGCTTCACTGAACTGTTTGAACGAGACAGTGATTTGAAGGAGTGACTTTGCTGATAAAAACTAGCAGAACTTTTGGCAGTCAGCACTATGGAAACTTTCCACGTACAAAACATAAAGGCTCTGCAAGACTGCTCAGGAGAGCAAATTCTCTCCTAGCAAAAGGAACACGCATCAAATCATGGGGAGCTTATTTTCCGGTGACAGTTCAGCCGTTTTTATTGAAAGACTATCCCAAAATCAGAGCAGTAGAGGACGATCCCTTTCCTTATTCTTTATTCCTGTGAGACAGGAAATCTGCAACAGTGGGGGTTGTCATCTTAGAAACAATGCTGGGTTTTTTCCCTGTTAGTCACATTTTATTTCACTTCTTGTGAGGGACACTATTAATTTATGCTCAGCTCTTCAACCCACTGGTGTTACTTAGGCTGTATGTGTTTTGGGAACACCGTCAACTTTTCTCCTGGGCTGGAACAATATACAGTACAACTGTGTACAGATCAGGAACAGAGGAACCTTGAAACAGCAAGCTAATGAAGGAGCTACTAACAAAGGCTAGCTTTATTCACAGGTTGACAGGTTATTCTGAGTTGGAAGGGACCCACAAGATCATCTAGTCCAACTCCCAAGCGAATGCCCACCCAGGGATTGAACCCACAAGTGTGGAACCATGGGCACCACGCTCCATCCATCCAAGCCTCCCACCATCTAGACCATGTCACTGAGCTCCTCATCCAGTCTTCTCTTAAACACCTCCAGGGACGGCGACTCCACCACCTCCCTGGGCAGACCATTCCAATGAGAGATCACTCTCTCTGGGAAAAAATTCTTCCGAACATCCAGTTAAAACCTCCCCTGGCGTAGCTTAAGGCCATGACCCCTCGTTCTGGTGTCATCAGCCTGAGAGAAATGATTCACACNTATTATTGCCCATTTCTCTAGCCTGTCAAGGTCCCTCTGAAGGGCCCTCCTACCCTCTGGCAGTTCAACATTTGCCCCCAGCTTGGTATCATCTGCAAACGTGCTGATGATGGACTCGATTCCCTCGTCCATATCGTCAATAAAGATGTTGAACGGTGCTGGGCTTAACACTGACTCCTGTGGGACACTGCTAGTGACTGGCCACCAGCTGGACGTGGCACCATTCACCAACACTCGCTGAACCCATCCATCCAACCAATTCCTAACCCAGCATAAAATGCTTCTATCCAGTCCGTGCTCTGAGAGTTTCCTCCAAAGCTTATTATGGGAAACCGTTTCAAAGGTTTTGCTAAGGTCCAAGTACACAACATCCACGGCCTTTTTATCATCAACCAGGCGAGTCACCAGATCATAAAAGGAGATTAGGTTGGTCAGGCAAGACCTGCCTTACCTGAATCCATGCTGTCTAGTTCTAATGTCATGGTCGTTTTGCAGTTGCTGCATAATAGCGCACAGGACTATCTGTTCCATGACTTTACCCGGGACTGAGGTCAGGCTGACAGGTCTGTAATTACTCGGATCATCTTTCTGGCCCTTCTTGTGGATGGGTGTCACATTAGCCAATTTCCAGTCTTCTGGTACATCACCAGTAAGCCAGGACTGTTGGTAATTTATAGCTGCCAGTTCCCAATCAGCGCTGTACAAGTTTATGTGAGCATGAGGCAGCTGCCGCAGGACCAGCTCCTCCCAACACAGGAGGGAAGTGGCAGCAGCCTTGGTGCAGGGGGTGGGGGCGTGACGGGGCGCGTGGTCAAGCTGTTGTNACCTGTTGGACATGCAGCCATTTTCTGCATGTCCACACAAAGCTCTTCCAGGGATGCACAGTGGATACATAAACTTTCACAATGGAATAACACTTATAAGAACAGGCAACCTTCCAACAGAAACTCTTGAAGAATTGCCACAGCCCTTCCATGTTTGCTGCTGTCCCGCCTCCCTCTGTCTCCCATTGGCCACCCAGGTGCCACTGTGCTGTGTCATTGGCTGTGGCAGCTGCTGCTCCGGGATGGGACAGGACGAAACAACAGATCTGCAGTTAGACAGTGACCTGGCTCTCCTGCTGGCTCCCGACCTCATGCGGTGCTGCAGCTAGCCCAAGGGCTGGCTACAGAACTGCCCATTGCTCATTACTGGGCACTGCCATAGCCAGATTTTCAACTCCCTCTCTCCTAGTAAGCTTTTAAAAACCAAAGATTTCACTAGCACACTACTAGTCATGATAGTCAGTGATCAAGCTCCTTGACTCTCCATCCTCCACAAGAAGTGTGTAAATCAACCCAGCACCTTCCTTCAATTTGCAATTGACAGCTACAGGAAATACAGAATCTTCTGTGCAGTAACCTCTGCAAAATCTGCTTTGACCAAACCCAGTTAGGTTGCTTCAGCACTTTTACGAGGCACAACATCAATCAGTATGCTAGTCACAAGGGTACATTTAAAATTTAAAGACACTGCATTGCATGAATGACCATGAGCATCCAGTTCTTCCTTGCAGTGTAATACTTCCAGTTAAGATGAAAGTCAAGACATGGAACAAACTTCTGATGCAGGCTGTGTTTTGAGCACAGCATCCACTAGTATGCCTTGCCTCCAGAGATCACTCCAAGAAAACTTACAGATCCGCATCATGCAGTGCTCCAGTTTTTATACACACATACATAGAAACGTAGAGTGCATATATCAGGTGGAAGGATACTACAGTAGAAGATGCTTGAGGAATCTTTACCAGAAAAAAAAAAAAGGCATTATCTTCTCTGCATACAAAGCAGCAATTCCTGCAATCAGATTTAGAAACAGGGTTTTCAACTGAAGCAGTCTATTTAAACCATGTACCACTCAGACGGATTACACAGTATCCAACTAAAGGGCAATTTAGATTAAAGTCAATTTTTCACCCTTTCAATTATGTAATATGAATGAAAGGACACATGGGAATGACGCCAAATGTGAATAATGCGTCTGGCAATCAAGCTAGAGTGCACAAACAGAAGGAATTTCCCTACCTGCTGCGGAAACAATCCCCTCTGCAGTTAAGAAAATATTTTTTTAAAGTCTTTATTTCTGGATCAAAAATTTCCTCCCTTTCCTTGATCACAAAATGTACCACTCTGAACTGAGGGAAACTAATAGACTGCCCTGGTGCATGCCTCTTGAAGAGAGGTTTCTAGCAATCCCTTTGGGCACTATCCTCAGAGCCACGCTACTTGGCAAACACCTCTCCTTCCTCCTTCTTCAGCTTGCTTACAAATTTCCACAACATATGAGAAGAGAGAGCATTAAGTTCAACACAAGCAACACATAGCGCAGCATTAGCACCAAGAAAAATAAAGCGTTGTCCAACTTCCCAGAACAATTCCCATGCCTACCTTTACATACACAGAAGCTGGCCATAATTTGGTGGGCGAGGCTGAGAGGAGACATGAAAGGAGATAAGCAGACCCAATGTGAGTCTAGCTTGAACCACAGTCAGTTGGAAAAGACAGGTGACATTCTGTAAGTGGAAAAGCCTAGGTTGCAAGCACACTCAGGTCCCACTCAACACTGTGGAAAATGAAGAAGATATTTGGAATATGAGGTTGCTGGGGAATTAGAAAAATACTGATAACAACACGGAACAGTAACAATTAGTTAGCTGCAGTTAAGAGTTTAGCAAGTGTAGAAATCAATTTTTGTGTAAAGGATTGGTTCACTCATTACAAAGAAAAATATTTTACATCCTTCTGACCAAGAAATTAAAAACAAACCCTCAGAGAGATGAACGACAATGCAGAAATCATTTGACAAGATTAATTCCCACCATTCAATATTCTCACTGACTTCAATGGAACTGGTCACCAGTTTATGGCAATGCACGCCTTCAGAAGATTTCTAAATCTATGCTAATAAGCAGTGACTCTTTCAGGGCACTTTCTAAAGAGATATTAATGTTTTCAAACCCTGCCTAATGTCTTTCCTGCAAATTAACCTAGGTAGACATGACTGAATCAATGCAGAAACCTTAGGAAGACCACGGAATTTTGTGGGTAATAGGATAGCAGTGCAGGAGTCTCATTTGCTTCTTATTAGTCACTAGGGTTATTCTCTTACTGGGCAATTCATAGGCTGCTTTAAAGAGTCGTTAAAGAGGGAAGCACCGTACTTTCCACCTAAAAGTCAGGGCATCTAACAAGCTACTGAAAATGATGAGTGGAGTGGAAGTAGTTTCTTCAGATGTTTCCCTCAGTGGCAAAATTTCTTCTCTATAGAACTGTATAAAGTGGTTAATTTTGTCTCAGTCTTGAGACAGATAATACCATGTTGTATCAAAAAACTAGAATACAGTGGTAGAAAATAAACAGGCTTTTAAATATAACAGGCTTTTGGTTCAAATCACCACATTCAGATGTCTATTTAAATGTCAGTCAGATTTATTCAGTGGTTTCCAGGGGAACATTGGATGTGGCCATTCCTAGAATTTTTGTTCATTTCTTTCCCTATGAAATCACTACTTTCTGAAAGCCTTGACTGTGCCTCACAAGAACCATATTATACAATGAATGCAGTCATGTGGAAACAAAGCTTATGCTATTTTAAAACAACTCTTTTTAAATGCCCCAGACTCTCAAATCTGTATCACCCAAAGTGACTGTGGTAATTTTAAAATTGTGCACAGCCCTGCAGAAGCAATATTCCCGCAGTCACACTGACACAGCACTAATGGCAAAGGAGTCTGCACGGCTAAAGAAAAAGGGACCATTTGGTAACACAACACTTTGTCGCCCATTTCTACAGAAACACTTCAAAACACCCTCCACAGCAATCTTCCTAGCTCAGCGATGTCTGATAGAATCACAGCAGTGATTTAAATGGGGTTATTTCTCCTTCTTAGGTGTTTCGTGGGTGATATAGTCGGGTCTCCTATACCATGGTACCACGGTCTTTCTCGTCTCCCATGAAGCCCTACTTCTGCATAGAATGGCAGCTCATTAATATGCAAATTTGCCCTGCACCCTCACACAGGTCCCCGGTGCTGTTTCAGCACCATGTTGCTGTGTATCAGTTGCTGGGGTGACCATGCTGACGTGGGGGGAAGTGGTGGAGCCACTGCCATCCCGAGGGTGGGGGAAGCAGCCATCGCCTTGCTGGGGTTGGGGGGAGGAAGCGGCAGAGCCGCCGCCATCCCATGGTCGGGGGAGAACCAGCGGAGCTGCTGCCACGGCTGTGCATGTTGATTTGCATATTCATGACTGCCTAATTGAACATTCATATGTGCCAGGTTGCGCATAAGCAGTTGTGAAAAGGGGCCCTTTCAATCCCTGAAAAATAACACCGCTAAGATGTGAAGCTGCAATATGGAGGTCACAAAGTGGAAGAGGGCTGACTGTACAATTAAATGAATAATCTAACCTGCTCCATACTGATCAAACTTAAAATCTTGTAATTCTGTATATATGTCACGACTTACAGACACTCAGCTTTTACAAACTCAGGAGTACATATTTCTTCTAAACTTTATCATGTTACACAGAGGTAAAAACATTTTTCTGAAAGGCAAAATGGTGAACACGCCATTCATTCCAGAAGGTGCAAAGTTTCCTCCTGCTTTTGAATGACTCACCGTTGTTGCAGTTGGTACATGGAATTTATTAGGCACTAAGTTCTTCAGTACACCTTCTGAACTGGCAGTACTTCATGCAGAATAGTTTGATATTTCACCAGTCAAAGAATTAGGAATGAAATCAAAATGTTTACATTATATAAAACAATGTGGAAGTCACAGTATTTTAAGTTGATCTATGGAAAGACTTCTCAATGAACAAAAACTTTTTCTATAACATTTAAAGTGTACCACAAATTTATACTTCTGTCTGGAATGGTATTATGTATTGATAATACAGTAATCCCTTGAAAATCAGGGGGGATCTGTTCCAGAAAGATGCCACGACAAGCAAAATCTGTGAAGTAGCACTAAATACAGTAAATATGGTAAAGCCAGTAAAGCCGGGGGAAAAAACCCACAATGTATCAAAGCCACAAATGAGGGATTATAGTACTGGACACTCATAAACTGTACATGTTCATAGACTACTATTATTACAACAAGAATAATAGCATTAAAGATAGAAAGAAATTAAATCAGAGAATTCAAGATTTCACAATGTTGAACAGCATTAAAGGACACAGCAACCTGTGAAATCACACACACAGAGAATCACACAGAATCACAGAATATTGGAAGGGACCCACAAGGACCAAGTCCAACTCCCAAGCGAACGCTCACACAGAGATCGAAGGCACAACCCCAGGAGCCATGGGCACCACGTTCTATGCATCCGAGCCAAACTCAGGGTCGTGTCATCATCATATACATTTTTTAAAATTTTTTTATATTATTATACAGCCTAATTCCCTGTCCCATCATCCCATTATCCAGACCATGTCAATGAGTTCCTCATCCAGTCTTTTCTTAAACACCTTCAGGGATGGCGACTCCACCACCTCCCTGGGCAGATCATTCCACTGAGAGGTCACTCTCTCTGTGAAAAAGCTCTTCCTAACATCCAGTCTAAACCTATCCTCATGAAATAATGAGAAATAATTTGAAATTGTTCCTGCTATGATGTAGAATTCTATTACAACAGCTCATCATACACAAAAAGATGTGTAAAAAGATGTAAGAAAAAAATTAACAACTTTGAATTTTTAAAACTTCCAATTTGTTTGGTCCTCTTCGGGAAGCTGCATTCATACCAGCAACATCAATCTCTATTTCACCTGGGGTTTAATCTCTAGTAACAGTGATTACTCCCAAGAGCAAGGTTGTCACAGCTAAGTCCTGGATTTCTCACTCATACTGCAACCAAGCCAATAAACAGTTCTGTCTCACAGTATACTTGGGTGTCATCCTCACACACAAATTTGTCTTCATGGCCTGCATGAAAACAAACTGAAAGTCAAGGCTAGGGCCAAATACGTATCCCTGGGTCATCAGATGTCAGGCTGCTAAATCTGGCATCAGTCTTAATATTTTGGTTCCAGACAGCTAAAACTCTTCCTTCCTCTTAAATGACAGTACTGCTGATGATCGCTGTGAGAGTGTCATCTGAAGGACAAATCAGCATGCACCAACCTCTCACACCACACTCCCTCAAAAAAAGATGTTTATCTCTGCTGCTGGATATGCATTCTCATTACCTTACAACAGTTGAGAACTGAGACCTGGAGGATTAAAAAGTGAAATTAAGCTTGCCTGCTTCTTGAACGTGGATGACACAGACACTTAAATTCTTATTTTTAGAACCTTAACTCAGGGCAGTAATGATGGATCCTGGAGTTCTTATAGCACTGCAGGCAGCACTAGTAGAAACAAAGTAGCAGCAGCAGATGGGGACAGCAGTATGGGCTCAGGTACCCCTAACTGCTCCTTCCTACATCTGTTGTGAGTACAGCCAGTTTCTTATGAAGCTTAGTTTACCAATGACGCAACTCAATGTGCCATTAAAGGTGAGACAGAATGTCATTCAATGCCTGCATGTGCCCATACTGGACTTCATATAACCCATTGCATTCAGAGTCATAGCAGGCAATGGTGTAACTGCCAGGCACTGAAAACCAGAATTGGATGAAAACTTGTACTAAGGATCACTTTCAGGGAACATCTCCAGGTAGTGCACAAGTGATGAGATGAAAGGGATGAGATGCATAAGAAAGGCAAATATGTGGATGTTGAAAAGCTTAACAGCAGAATGTGTCTAGTTTGTCTGCATCTAGAAACGGTTTGCAGTGGCCTGCATGACAGACTGCTTGCAGTGACCAAGACTGCTACCTGAAGATGCCTGCAAAGACCACTAGTAGGAAAAAACTGGAGGTTTTATATTAGTTGCAAAGCAAAAAAAAAAGGCACATTGCACAGGTCTTGGTGTCAGATCCCTAAACACAAAGCAATTCCCCTGACTTGTATGGAACCATTTCAGATTTATCCCCAAAGCATGCTGAGTCAGAACCTGATTCAGAAATTGTACCCTTGAAGACTGCAACACACAGATTTTGTCTTATGAAACAACTCGAAGAGTGGTGGAACACGCACCCTGACCTTCCTGCAGTATCACATCATGCCTAAGAAACAAACCTCCTTATCCGGATTTCAGCTGTAGTCTAGACCCAGGAAACAAAAAAGTCACGTTAATTGCTGTTTTCTCAAAGACAGGAATGCCTACACAAGCACAGCCCTTGACAGCGAAGGTGCGGCGGGATCTGACCCCACAAGGTCCGTGCAGGGCGGGCAGGGCAGCCCCGGCCCTCCGCGCACTGCGGGACATGCCTGGTGCCGCAGCGCCGCCCGGACCAGGCGAGGGGGCGCGGAACGCCGGCCCTCCGCNGAACGCCGTGACGTCAGAGCGGGACGCCCCGCCTTCCCCTGCCCCGGCGGGCAGGTGCCCAGGCGTTCGGGGTTGCCGAAGTCCCGGGGAGCCACGGCGATGCCGCTGCACGGCCGCGGGTCCCGGGCACCCTGCCCTGTCCCCCACGCCCGCCCCTCGCTTGGTGGGCACCGCTTGCACAGGCGATCCTGCTGTGGATCCCGCGCGGACACCCCCGGCGTGGCTCCTGCGCCTCGCTGCGTCCGTCTGGGTCACGGGCGTGGGGCTTCTCGGACCTTACCTTCCTGCGCCGACCTCGGCCTCCCCTCAGCGTCTTCCTCAGCAGGGAGCGGGACGCTTGTCTCCACAGGACGTCATCCGCGGAAATGAGCGCAAAGCGAAGTAGTTTGGTGTAGCAGTAATGAGGGCAAGAGAGGAAAGGGGTAGCAGAGGGAGTATCAACGTGGTCCAGACGCCTGAAGGAAAGTTTCTAGCCATGATAGCTCTTTATGCCTGGTCCTGCCACGTTGGGGCATCGATGGTAGTTGAACCTGGCTAATTGGGATCCCTCAACAAGTGTAGTTTTGTTCTCCCCTCACAATGTCAATGATGCATAGAAAAGCAATTCTGCAGACTATCCACTCCTTCCTGCTAGTGTGACCCTTGGCTGGAGGATAAAAGCCTTGAAAATCCACTTTAGTATAGTGGTGAGTGTACCCTTCTCTCACACGGGAGACTCCCTGCTGAGGAGGCAGTGATGCCATTTAAGACTTGGACTCGATGACCTTTGTGCGTCCATTCCAGCTCAGAATATTCTGTGATTCTGTGATTCCTAGAACCAAGATAAAAGTAATGCACTTTATAAGTTCAGTGTTATAAGCATTAGCAGAACAATAATTAGTAATTATTAGGCTCTGCCAGCAGAAGACTAAACAACGTGAGTAATGTGATCCAAACACAATAATTCTTCTCTGCAGTCTGGACAGTCACTCTGTGTGCTGCAAATCAACACAACCAAGATGCACACTTACACAGAGCTCTTGTCAGCTGCTTGAAAGCAGCCATGCTACATTGGCATTGTCATTCCCTCACAACAAACACTCATTACTTAGGCTAGTTAGGTGGGACAGCATTTTCAAAAACACCTAAATCTGTTTCTAAAATTTATGAGGGCTTGCCATGGTGCTCCATGCAGGCTTGTTGCATCTGGCCAAGCTGTGCTGACACACTCTTCAGGCCCACATGTCATCTCAGCCTTATATGGTATGAGAACAGTGACAATACCATGCACCTAGGCATCCAGAGGCAGAGCAAGTTCTCCAGAACAACAAATTTCACAGCTACAATCCAGTTCTTGGAAGCAAGTTGCTGTGAAGGAAAGGCTCTCAAATCCGAGTCATGTTACTGGTTTTGGAAGCAGTGCCAAAATGGTTCCTTCTGAAGAATGGCAAAACAAGAATATCCCTCCATTCATTGGAGGGTGGGAGATACTAACAGCCTTGTTCTGAGCACTAAGCAGGAGGCACTTCTTTCTGGCCTAGTCCTAAATCCACACAGAAATGCTTCCCTCCACTCTAGTACAGTTATACCTCCTAATTTGTGAGGGTCTCGCAAAATGTCTAATTCACAAATACTTGTGGGTCATTAATATGCATACAGGCCACACCCATTGCTCCACCTCCCCACCACTCTAGAGCACTGGAAAGCGTTTTCCGCTCCTCCCCACGAGCTCTCACAGCACAGGGGAGCAAAGGGAATCGTTTCTGAGCCCTCTCTGCCCGGGGAGACCCTCAGAGAGGTCTTGGGGTCCCTGGGCTTCTCTTCGGCCACGTTGCCACTTCTGCAGTTGCTGCCAGGCTGCTGCCACTGCACATCCATATCACAGAATATTCTGAGTTGGAAGGGACCCACAAGGATCATCGAGTCCAACTCTTAACACTGTCTCCCTGGCGGGAATCGAACCCGGGTCTCCCACACACCAGGTGGGGACACTTACCAGCTCCAGAGCAGGTAACAGGGGTCCCTGGGCTCTGGTCAGTACTTTTCGAGCCTGGGAAACCTTAACTTTGCAACACTGTGACACCCAGGACCCTTTATGGTGGGGGGGGAGCATAAGTGTCGAAGTTTCTTTCCCTTTACATACAATACGTAATTCTGCTAGTCCCAAGTGTGGGAGCGGGAGTGCTGGCCAACTGAACAACACTTCCTCCTGCTGCAGCAGGGGCGAGGGCATGTGGGAACAGAAGCCTCCTCCTGGCGCAGCAGCTGCAGCGGTGGCATGGCCCAGTCCCTCAGGGAGAGTGCACAGTGCCTCCTGCTCGCCGTGGTTTTTTATTGTAGTCCTGCGGGTCTATAAACAGAATCTTTGCCGCATTCATAAGGGAGGGTAAACCTTCTGTGGTAGGGACAGGACATGAAGACACAGAGGCGCGGGACTGTGTGATGAGATTATGATGCTGTGGCGCCAGTCCCGCCCCACAGGAAGCACCAGCGCTACCCCTTGGCGAAGCACAGGCACTGCGCATGCGTCGACTGGGAAGCTCTGTGAATCATAGAGGCAGATTCATGGGGGGAAAATTTCTCACAAACCAGTGAGTTTGTGATGGAGAAGCTGCAGTGCAGTGAGGCATGACTGTATTGTGGTTTTAAAGGATGGAAAATGAGACCATATGGAGATGCTAGGCAAGAAGTGGGAGTCTCTTGTGGCAGGCATTGTTCTTTTAACAGAAAACTTGTACCTAGTATTTGGGAAAGGGCGTTACAGTCAGGAAACACAGTGAGAGCTGGAAAGTAAATTATATATGTCATAATTTTAACTATTTTTATAAAATTAAAAATATATTTATATGTTACTAAATAACTGAAATTCCATGGTTGCATTTCAGGATCTGACATTTGCTGATTCTTTCAAAAGAGTACATTCCTGTCTGCTAAAAACGTTATGTGAAAGCTATATAAATAAAAAATAAGTAGGAGATAATCTGGACATATGAAAATCCATCATTCCGTTTCTGAGCAATGACTTGGAAATATAACATATCCCTCCTAGGGTATTATGCCCTAGGAGTCCCCATTGCCTGTTGATTGAAATGATTATAATGACAGCCCAAATAGTAGTTGAATGCCCTAACTCACCTTATGTTACTGATGGTGCATATTTGTATTCTCCCAGCTGAATTTTATTTGTGCTCACACCTCTTTCCGTTCTTTTTCTTCTTTTTTTTTTTTTTTCTTTTTTTTTTTTTTTCCTTTCCTTTTTTTTCCCCCTTCTAGAATATCTGTATTTCTGTAAGTGGAAAGTGTTATTGTTAATACAAAACCCCCTCATGTCTGTCAATGTCAATAGATTTTAACCTACTTTGAGTAAATTAAAAGGTGACGCTTCTCAGCTGAAGAGACCTTAATTTAGTGCCTACTTCTATTGTTTTATCTGTGTCTGTGTTTCTGCTGTGGGGGAGCAATAGGTAAAGCTTTTCTTCAAGAAGCCTCCCTCACAGCTCACAGAGCCAATGCCAGCCAGCTCCTGGCTGGACCTGCCACTGACCAAGGCCAAGTCAATCAGGAGTGATGGAGATGCCTCTCTGATAACATATTTAAGAAAGAAAAAAGTTAGGGGGTGTAGAAAGATGGTTAGAGTCTAAAGGGTGCTGGCCCTTTAAGAGACTGCACAAAGCCCAGGCTTGGCTCATAGCTTTGCCTTGGAACAACAGAAATAGAAGAATGTTTTGATAATACCTTCTTGTAGAAAACAACAGGTGTCTTGATTGTAATTGCAAAGTAGGAACCGTTGTGTGAGCATGAATTGGCAAAAATGTGCTATATATGATCTGTGTGAACCCTCAATAAACGAGTCTTAGCTGTAATCCATATTGGATCATCGCTTTGATCTTCGAAGTCCTGGCTTTCTTCTTTTAAGGGGGAGGAAGACAATCATGGCTGCCAGAGAAGAGCAGTGAGAAGATACAAATGCAGGCACCAAGGCCATGGCCAAAGGAGGGGGTGGAGGTGTTCCAGGAGTCTCCCTGCAGCCTATGGTGATGACCATGGTTCACAGGTTCCACAGGTTCACAGCTTATTCCTAGTTGGAAGGGGCCCACAGGATCATCTAGTCCAGCTCCCAAGCAAATGCCCACCCAGGGATCAGGCCCACAAGCATGGAACCACAAGCACCACGCTC
>WEKX01021789.1:0-24512 GCA_013390025.1 Pitta sordida
AAGGGGCAATACTGGAGGCAAGACAAACCATGGTGAAATTACATTTGCCTGGGATCTCATTCTGCAGCGCACTCTGTGCTTAACCATGAATGTATTCCTGGTTGCTTGTGTGTTCATTGTAGATTCAGAACAATGGGTATCCTCCGTGGGACCTTCCAGTCTTTCCAGAAGCCTGTTGTGAAGAAGACCTCCAAGGGAAACTACAAGAAGTGAGGGAAAACTGATCAGAGAAAGTGGACAGGTTGGTGTCTGATGCTGTGACCCTGCTTCCATGCTGTGTGTGTGCTGCTCCTGGCCATGACTTTGTGGAGAAGTTTGGGACAGATAAGCTTTATCTCTGTGCTCATTAAACAAAGATGCCCCCCTTCCAAGTATACAGGGAGTGGGAGAGGGGTGCTGAAGGGTTTCTAGTCACCAGCGGTGCAACCAGGCACTGGATACAGATTGAGTGGAGTCTCTCCTGGCACCCTAAAAGCTCAGAGGCTGTACCAAATCCTTAAGCAGTTTTGGGTGATGGCCTAGAGGACATCAAGATGATATACCACTGGGCAGTAGGCAATGGAGGGGAGACAGCAGGACCAGTATGAAGTTCTTGACGGAAAGAACCCCTGATTTGCAGGAGGCAATGCTTGTCAAAGGGAGGAAGACTTATTTGCAAAGCCTCAAGCAGAGGCTGAGCTTGAAGGCTCCAAGGTCTCTGAGTTCTTTGTCCTGTTTGTGTTTCTTTGCAGACCTGGGTGGCCAGTGCATGGCTCTGCAGCCAGTGATACCCCTTCCTGATATCATTTCCCTGTTTTTCAGTGTGAAACAGAAGCCTGCCAGAGAGCACTGAGGACAGTACACATTTCTGGAAGAGGAGCAGTCTCGGGTTTGCCAAGCAGTCTGAGAGAGGAGCAAGGAGGGTGGCAATCACAGGTCTGTCTCCGTAGCACCCATGTGCTTGGGCCTCAGACAAGGGCAAGTGGCTGCAGGTGGATCCAGGGTACCATTTTAAGCTGGGGTGCTGCCTGTCTGTGTAGGGCATTGGTCCTCAGGCAACCAGGACAGAGGAGCACCATGTCTGCCAGCCTCAGTGGTGGGGGCAGAACAGGCAATCAGTCCTGCTGAGCTCAGAAATCTACAGATATGCAAGGACCTCAGGTGCTGGAAACAGATGGCATCAAAGGCACCAAGTGTCCCAAAGATAGGTGACAGAGGCAGGGAGGCAAGGGGAGCCCTGCAGTTAATATCTTGTCATGCCTGCATTTTACACAGTAGTCCAAAGTTCACACAGGGTGTTCTTGTCTAATCGAAACTGAAAGAAAAGTGTTTTCCCAGAATAGCTCTTAACCCCCATCTTACCACACAGCAGTTTTGCTCTTCTCCTTTCACTGCAGACAGCTGCCAAATGCCTCTCTCGTTAAACATGAGACTTGTGCAAGGGATATGCGTGGGGCTGTACCATCCTCCCAGTGCTGGTCCACACGTGGAACATCATTAAGCCACCTTTGCTGTGACCAAAAATGCACTAAATGCATCCCCCTCAACCTGGTAACACATGTGCAGCACGGTTCTATGCAGGACTGAGGCACAGCAGTTCTATTTGCAAGGGGATTCTCTAGACTCCAGTGACACAGGCTCAGAGCATGTAGGGTGCCGTAACAGGCAACAACTGAGGGGTTCCCCCTTCATGTTTTGCAACAGGTGTCCTCCCAGCAGGATTTACCATGGTACCAAAAAAGCTTGCAGGGACCAGGATGGGTCTGCTGCAGCAGAGGTGCACTGGGTACCTGCTCTGTGTGCTGACTCTCCTTGAGGCTGCTGGGACTCTGGCCTTGCTGGTCTATGCACTGTGGTATGAAGCCGGAAACCTGATTGACCTTCCTGACAAACGCATTGGCTTTTACAACTTCTGCCTGTGGAATGAGACAGCTGGGGAGCTGCACTGCCTGGAGTACAAGCATCTACAGGCAGTGGGCATCAGCGGGCCAGAAATCGTGCTATCCAGGGTTTGTGTGTATACCTGCCTGGTCTTCAGCATTTTCTACCCCCTTTTTGTTATAAATGTGAAGTGCACAGACCAGAGAGAGGGGTGGATGCTAGTCCGCATCATAGTCGTCATCCAGATAATAATCTTGTCTGCGGGCTTGGGTATGTTTCTTTTACAAACCTTGCAGTGGATTCAGCCCTCCGATTTCACTGGGGGCTTCCTGGCACTGCTTGGGACTGAGGCTCTGCTACTGCTCCAGTTTCTCACTGTCACTATGTATCTCAGCTGGGCCAAGCACACAGAGGTATGTCAATACCCATTTACTGAGGAAGCCCTGCTTACTAAGATTTGACAGTGAAGACGCAAGAGCTATCAGTCATTTAAATTAGCAATTCCAATACAGCTTTAGTCACTGGCAAGATTTTGATCCTTAGCCCATGGTCCAGCTATGCTCTCGCATATTGCAGCACCAGAGCTCCCCCAGGAACAACAGCATGTAACATGAGTTCACCCCCTTAATTTGGGGCACAGAATTAAAATGACAGCATTTCTGGCCCTGACCTAAAGGTCAGTGATCAGAACCAGCATACAGTGGACACAGCCCTCTGTACAGACAAGCAAAGAAGCAAATGGACTTCCTCTCTTGGAGTTGCCCAGAGAATCTGCTCCTTCTCCGCCTCCTGGAGAAGGAATACATTCAAGGGAATTGTGACTTGAGTAGCTGTGGCTTCACACTGCTATCAGAAGTCTTGAGGCAGTGGCACGCTCAAAGGTACACTTGAAAATACTCCCTTCAGCAGGAGCACCTGTACTTCATGTGCTGGAATAATACCTGAAGTGACTCTGCCGTAGTTCATTAGAGTGATGGGCTCCACATCCAGCCCCAGCAGCAGCAGAGCAGCAAGAGGGGCAGTCTAAAAACTTGATGAACACAGCCGTAATTAGGAAGGGTTTTATGAGGAAGCACAGGATTATGGTGCAGAGTTCCAGATTTATCTCCACTGATATTATAGGGCTGAGCCCAGCAGTCCAGCAGCCTTTGAGACTCCAGAAGTGGTTCTGTGTAATGGTGCTGGCAACAAAACTAGCTCAACACACACACCGTACAAGAGTGTGCTCAGGGTGCAGGGCCCCAGCTGGGACATCACAGCCAGAGCACTAGATGGTGTCTCCATGCCCTGACAGTCCACAGCACAGCTCCATGCCATGTCTGTAACCTCACACAAAGGAATGCTTGCTTTCTCCCATCCCCTCTGGGAACATGAAGGTCTGTTTTCTCTCCTGCTTCAGCCTTAGTGGCTAATACTTCTTTATTTCAATAAATATTGAAAAAACACCAGGCCTCATGTGGTTTATTACTCCCCCTTTTAGATTGGGAAGACGATACTGAGGGGTATTCATCTCTTCCTAGGCTGCCATGCACACTGTCATGGGGTCAACCGCCTCAGGACAGCCCCAGCCCCTGCATCTATTTCCCCCATGTCTTCCTCAGCTGTGGGAAGACTGCTGGAGTTTGGAGGCAAATTCAGCATCAGGTCCAATGGGGACAGCCTGGCAGGTCCCACTGCAGCTGTCACAGAGGGACCACAAAGACGAGGAAGCCCCCAAGGCTGAACAATGGCTGCAGCTCTGCAGAGCCAGCAAAGGCCTTCCAGGTCAGCAACTGCCTGCTCCCCTCCAGTCCCAACACTGATCCAAAGAGACACACAGAGAAACCCAAATATCCTCTTTAATCTGTCCATACTCTTGAGATGCCAAACAGAAACAAATACATCCTAATCTGGAGCCAACTCCCGCTGAACCCAGCAGAGAGTGAGAGAAGTGAGCGTCTCCTTCCTTTCCCCCTCAGCCTTCATGGGTATCCTACGACCTCCATAGGGCACCAACACGGCAGATGAGCAGTCCACTCCAGACCCTCCTTCCACTGTCCTCATGGCCGCGGGAAGGGACACCCTCCCCCCTGCTCCTGCTGTTCCTGGAGAGCCACAGAGCAGATGTTAGCTAAAAAATATCTCCCTGACATATTTCAGAACATCATCCTCGGAGTTCTCCCCGCCTGTCCTCTCTCCGTCGGCATCGGCACCAGCACCAGGAGGAGATGGAAGCGCCGGACTGTGGTCACTGCCTTCCCCCGCGTTAGCCGTGCTTCCAGTAGCCTCGTCTGGTTCTGGCTGGAGCTCTTGCTCCTCTTCGCTCCCGGACCATGCCTTCTCTTCGCTTTCCTCGCAGTGTAGATTCTGACCAAAAGGAAAACAAGCAGACTCGGCCATGCGTGACTTTACCCCGGGAGCGCCCCAAGGAGTAGGGGGGGCAGCCCATCAACCCCGGGGGGACACCCCTCGTCAGGCCCCGGATCCGCGGGGGTCGGGAGGC
This sequence comes from Pitta sordida, assembly GCA_013390025.1. Taxonomy (NCBI): domain Eukaryota; kingdom Metazoa; phylum Chordata; class Aves; order Passeriformes; family Pittidae; genus Pitta; species Pitta sordida. The sequence goes on from WEKX01021789.1 coordinate 4,343, forward strand.
CGGTTCTGCCCTGCAACGCCCGGCGAGGCGGCCAGAGCCGCACCCCCACCCCAAGAGGTCCCGGCTCACCTCGGCCAGGACCGTCAACGCCACCTCCACCAGCTCCGCCTCGTTCATGCAATACACCTCCGCCGCCCTGAGCAGCGCACGGGGGGGTCGCNGCTCCCGCCGCCATCCCCGGCGCGGGGACACAGCGGGAGGGGCGGTGCCGCTCGGGCAGCTTCCGCCCGTCACTCCGAGTCCGCTTCCTCGCTCCGGTACCTGGAAAAGCAGCTCCCGAGCCATCCCACAACCCAAGTGTCGACAGAGCCCCCTGCTTGATAAGGCGCGGCGGGAGTGAGGCTACGCATCCCTCAGTATTCCCGGGCGGAGCAAGCAGGGCTCCGGGCCAGCCGTGGAGCGGACGGCATGTTTGGCCCCGCAGCAGCGGGTCGGCGCCGCCCCCGGCACTGCTGCCCCTGAGCTCCGGCGCGGCTGCTCGAGAACGGCGGGGGCTAGTGATGGGAAGCGGGAGAGAGGGGACGCCGGACAAAAGAGAGTAAAAACACCTTTAGGAATAAAGCATGTTAGAGGACCGTTCTAGCAAAACAAGTTCATTTCTTCCCTCTAGACTTCTGACACAGTGTCATGTCAATGTTGTGCTAATGCATCATTTTGCAGAGCAGCCTTGGGCTGGAATGGATTTTTAATACGTATTTTATTTCCCTGGTAGTTTTCGGGTTTAGTCCTAATTACAAAGCAAACACAAAGTGATTTCTCTCCAGAATCTCAGCTGACTCTCTGTCAGGGTTGTTACAAGATAACACCTGGAAGATAACATCATCCCTGGAAGTGTTCAAAACCAGGTTCGATGGGGCTTTGAGCAGCCTGGTGTAGTGGGAGGTGTCCCTGTCCATGGCAGGGCAGCTGGAAGTAGATGATCTTTAAGGTCCCTGCCAACACAAATCATTCTGTAATTCTAAATTCTAAAACACCTATGCAATGCAGTCAATCATGCAGGGTTTGGAAAGCAGATGCAGTCTTTCTTAGCCTCTTGAGAGGCCAATACAGGTTCCCCACTTGATAGCTCTCTAAACTCTCAGGTCCTCAGACTAAACACGGGAATTTGTGAAGCCATTCTAAGTCAGCAGTGGGTTTGAGGAGACATTACCTTGGATTGGCATGAAGAACAGCTGCACCATTAGTATCACATGCCACTGAGCTAGAACTTAGATGTCCATCTGCCAGGGGACTTGTTAATCTTGGACATTCTTGCAATGGAGGGTGTAATTATCAGATGAGACTGTAAGGCAAGAGCAAATTACTCCACAGACAACAGGTGCCTATAGCATGAATATGCCTTAGTGAGGATGTCAGTATCCAGTAGCATTATCCTTTAGCAGCTGCCTATGAATATGGCTACCCATATGTCTTACGATGGCTGTTCGTTTTCCTGTAGAGCGTATGCTCTGCCAAGGAACAACAGTACCATAAACTCCCAATACAGGCCAAGGACATAAGCAGAACAAAGCTCTACGGCAATGTGTAAGCAGTTCTATCTACTTAGTCCGTTCAAAGACTATCCAGTACCTGAGCACAGCACTCTCCCTGATGCTGGAGGGTGCAGGGGGATAGACTGCTCCGGGGACAGAGCACTGTATAGGGCCAGACCAGTCCTGGCTCTCCCTCCTCCTATCCAGGTAGCTGTTAGGCATTAGTTAGATTTTGAACTCCAACACAGGCACTTCAAAGTGAGACTCAGGCTCTTTGCTCTGGCTGGTAACAGATACCTATGGCAAGGTAACACAACATATGAACACAGTTAGTTTTGTTCATGGATATCTGGTTCCCCCCTGGTGTGTGGGTGTCAGTGCTAGAATCACCTGGTGAAAGCACAAGAGCCTTTTCTACCTGCAGGATACATTGCCCCAGCCACCCTCCATGTTTTGCAGAAACAGCTGAACAAAGCACAGAGCTCAAGTGCAAGGGAATATTTTCTTTTTATGGAAAAAAAAACCCAAACAAAAACTAACAAAATCGTAACAACAAATGTTACACCAAAAGAATACTCTGGTTTTGCATCAGCCTTTCCAGTTTGAGTCACCTTATCATCATGCACTGTGCTGTCTCATGCTTGTCTCCCCAAGCCTCACCTTCTTCTGCGTAACCCTGGACGTGACGCCAGCAGCCTTCCAGCCACATGCTACTCAAGACTCCCTAACAGAGGGAAGCCCAGCTGCCATAATGGGTCAGTGAAGACCTGTTTTTCAGTGCTGCCACTGATCCAGTCTCATACTGGCATTCTACTGCAGAGTGGTTTGACAAATGTATTTGTCAAGAGGCAAAAGCTATGAGACAAGGGACTTTGCTTCGCCTTCTCTCCCACACAGTTTGTTCCTGTAGAGTTTACACTGTTTTTTTCAAGTCTGTAGCTCTTTCCCTCTAGTACCATCCAAGTTAAGACTTTTGAGCCAGTAAGGTTGTTAATTTAATCTTCCCATCCATAGAGGCAGTGAGGCAAGTCCCACAGTCCATGGCTGTGCTCCAATCCACTGTGACAACAGGAGCTCGGTGTCCTCCCAGGGAAAGGCAGCTCTCCAGAACCTTTTCCTCACCATTTAACTGAAAGAAGGAAAGCATAAGATTTTAGGGAGTTAAGTTTCTGCAGTGGGGACAAAGCACACAACAAGAGAAAACAAAGCCTCATACAGACTTCATATCTCTAACAGGATAATTAATTTAAAAATCAGAGAAATATTGAGATGTGTGTAGCACACATAAGAAACAAAGTTTCCAGTCTCACAACAGAAGCAAATTAATTAAAACTTTGTCCTAGGCACTTCGACACTAAGGAAAACCGCCACAGCTAAACTTAAGAAGGAACACATGTAATCCAGGTACTTACAGAGGACTCAAACACTTGCTGAACACCACACATTGCTAGAATACACCGAGTGTGAAACTGAGCAGAAACTTCTCAAGCAGCACCTACCCATCCTTGCTTTGTAGAACTTCCAGTGGCTGCTGTTGCACCCTTGTAATTAATGAAAGCTTGAGTGGATACGCAAGAGTATTGCACACCACTTCTCAGACTTACCTTAAAAATTACTCCCCCAGTAGAAGAACATGTCAACATGTAATTGCCCTCAGAGTCAAAAGCAAAAAGCCGGCCTCGAGGGAACTGGACTTGCTTGTAGCCACTGTACCCAGACAGAACAAAAGGACCTGTAGCTTCACTGGGAAGGTCATACTCAGACACCTTCAAACCACTTTTGTGAATATTCCACTGAATAAACTAGAATGAGAAAAAAAGATGACAAAAGCCTGTAGTGAAATTAACTAGGATGAAAGTAGAGTGGCCATTTGTTGTTTTTAAGCCAAGTGGTTATTCCTCACAAACAGAAGATGGCAATTTCACATCTTTTTTGAAGGGGCTATATTAAAAAAAACAGGCTGCAAAGGCTCTTAAGAGTCCAGGCAAACCTACGCCCTGCTTTCCATAAGCACTGCTGCCTATGTGTCCTTCCACATTGCATGCATCCTGATGAGAATTCACTTAACTCTCCTCAGCCAAGGCCCCATACTTTGAGGCAGGCAGCTCCCTCCCTAAGTCATATCTCTATTGCTGAAGACCCTGGAACTGCAGAAATTGAAGCATTTACTATAAGCAACAGGGAGCTGTTTCTTATAGTAAACAAGAGGGTTTAGTAAAAGTTTATAGTAAAAAAAGTTTATAGTAAAAAAGGGGGTTTATGCAAAGTGATACAGGACTTGCTTCCCTGTGCATCCCAGATCTCAAATGTGTGATCTCAGGGGCACAGAAAGGCCATCTTCACATGGACTACCCAGGAAGGGGATGTCAGACAAGGTCAAGACAGTTCCTGCTGTTAATACACTTTTCAGCCACTCTCCCTGCAGTGGCTGCATGGAGCAGGGTGGTACTGCACACCCAAGATTACAGTTGGCAGCTCACAGATCGTCCAGATTCTGAGTGTATTTGTGCTACTCTACCCACGATCCCACTGCCAGTAGAAGCTGACGAGTAGAAGGTCACTCATAGCCTACCTTGCCATCCTCGCCTATGCTGTAGACTGTGTTCTCATCATAGCTGAACTCAACAGAGTAGACTTCCCCATCGTGTGCCTTCCAGCTCATGGCACACTCGTGCTGCTGCATATCTGAGGGGAGAACCAGTACAGAACACTCCTTGTATTCACACAGAGCTGAGGTGAAGAGCAAGAGGCCTGTTATGTCCCCAAGGTCTCTGTCCCAGCCCTCTAAACCAGCTTGAAGGAGCCCATTCTACCCTGTGTTTATACTCCAGCACATCCAGCTTTCACTTTGGCCACAAAAATCATTGCCTGTACTACTCAACCCTTCCTCCAGCTTTACAAGGCTGCTCACTGTTAATTGCAGGCATTCTGCATCCAAGCCCCACTGGCACTTCTCCTCCACTTGTTTTCCCATTCACCCTCACAGCTGCTGTGAGCTCTGTCCTTGCACAGACCCAGGGCTGCAGCCTCCACCTAGCACCCGTGCCAGCAGCAGAGTCCTAATTCACAGATGAGAGTGGCCCAAACTGCCTTTATTGCAAGGACAGGCTGAAGAGGACAAAACTTAAGAAACAGAAATTGCTCAAGGAAGGTGAAGCCCTTGCCTTCAAGTGGAAGGTCACACATCAATTGCTTTCCTCAAGACTCAGCCTCTAGCAGAGGTATTGCTACCTGGTATAGCCCAAGAAAAATGGCTCAAGGCAAGTTAACTCTCCTCCTCGGGAGCAAAGAAACAACAAATCCAGCAGCACTGCCAGGGACTCCAGCCAGTATAATCCAGAAAAAGTCTGCCAATTGATTCCCAAGAGCTACTGTGGAGGAGAGAAAATAGATTCCACCTTGGTGTTCATGCTTATCTCATAGCTGCCTCCCTGCTGGCAGAAGGGTGCTAGGGGCAGCCAGCTGAGAACTAGGAGCCACCTCACTGCCTTCATAGAATCATAGAGTCACTTAAGTTAGAAAAGACCTCAGAGATCATCAAGGCTAACTGTTACCCTAGCACTGCCAAGTCCACCACTAAGCTCACCATGTCCCTAAGTACCACATCTATACATCTTTAAAATACTTCTTAAATTACTTTAAATACTTTAAAATACCTAAAAGTGCGGCTTCACCAGTGCCAAGCATAAGGGAATAATCACTTCCCTAGTCTTGCTGGCCACACTATCTGTGCCAGCCATGGACATCTGGCCTCACAGCTGGTTACCAACCAATACTCCCAGGTCCTTTTCCACCATACCAAAGAGACGAACAATCCCGTCTGCAGCCCCGGTGACCAGCAGGTTGCCATTGTGGTTGAAGGCTGTGCAGTTAATAGCAATGGGCTCAGGCTCCAGGGAGAACTGCAGCTGGAAGGGAAAGTCTGCATTTACGCTGGGTAAACGGAGCTGGGGATGCTGAAGAATCACACAGAAAATTATGAGTTGGNTGATCTCCAGGGAAGGGAGGAAAGACGGTATTTAGTAGCAAGAACTCCTCCAGTTTGGAGCACTATACCTCTAATGATTACAGACTTAAAGGTCAGCAGTAGCATTTTACTTTGACGCTAAACCAGCAATTCACCATTATTGGGGTCATTAATTATCGGGGTAATCAATTATTGGCAAAATTATCCATTGGTGGCATTATCTATCAGCAATGAATGAGACCCTACACACACAAGTTGATTTGGGGATTTTCTCCTGCATCAATTTTGCATCCCCTTTTATTATGTTCTCTGTAAAACAGCATCTGCCCTTTCCATTCAGCTGATTAGGATTCTCACAACTTTTGCTTTTTTGTTCTAATCAGGCAGGCAGCTGGTGCAGCCAAGTTAACTTGTTCCCACACACCTCAGCCAAGCCACAGCTTTCTTGGCCATGGCCTCAAGACTGCAAAACCAGCTTCTGGCAGGCTTGAGTGTGTTGCTTTTTCCTGTATGTCAGGGACAGCACTTCACTAAAAACAGGAAGGGCAAAGGAAACAGGAGCAGCAAAAACCCTTCAGTATACCTCAACTGGAAAAAGCCTGAGCAAAGCATCACTTAGTCCACTTGGGATATTTCCAGTCACAAACTGTGAAGGCAGGATAGCAACAAGACTACAGACTATTTTGAAGAATTCATTAAAAAAAACCCAACACGCAAAGACAACAAAATAATTTCACTCAAGGCCTGCAGCTACTTATATTATTTATTTTTATCCTGAATATGATTGAGGGGAAAGGAGTAAGGAGGGAAAAGAAGTGTATCGAAAAGAACGTCAGTATAATTTAGAAAGAGAGCTCCTAAGCATTGAAACACAAAACATTTGTTTTCAGCAGACTGACAAAAGAAACACAGGAAGTACCTGCTGCTTCATTGTTTTAGTGTCCCACAGTAGCAGCTTCCCAGGAACTTGGTTCACGCTTTTGCCCCCAGAGCTGACGACTGAGAAGTCCATGTGGGAGATGGGGCTCTGGGCTGCCGCAGAACAAACAAAAGAGGCACCACTTGGGCTGCAGGCAAGCGAGAGGATCCTGAAACACAGGCACACAGTCTGAATTGCCTCTCCAGCAGCTGCATCAAGCACAAAACTCAACTATGAGCTCTCCCATTAAGACACCACAAGACAGGGTGCACTGTAAAAGCAGGTAGGATTCATGTGCTTAGACACATTTTGAGTGTCTCCCATTTAACTGAGCAGTTTTACACTGCTCAGACAGGGACTGTCCTCTGGATGAAGGGTAGATAGTCCCACAGTTCCAGAAAAGCTGCAGGAACATCAAGATGTTCACTATCAAAACCAACACAATTTGTATTCATACGTATATAAAAATCAGTATTGCAGAGTTACCTGGGCATATCTTCATTAATGCTGATTTCACAGAGATTCTTCTTTGCTTCTGTGTCATAAAGACGAACTGTCCCGACCCCACTGCCAAGCAATAGCTTGAAACCAGCAAGGAGTACATGGAAAGAGTGTGAGTGAGCAGTATAATGATGCTGTCCAACAACCACCAACACTTACTAATGCTTTTTCTATTTATGCATTCAGACCAAATATCACTCTATTAGGGGTACATCATGTCTTCCCGTGCAGTCACGCTAAGTAGGACTACTCCAGAGTGACAGAAGCCAGAGTAAAAACGCTGCTTTCCAGTGAGAAAAAGATCTAATAGGCACCAAGGTGGCATAAGCACCACTTTCTACAACATGGCTCAACACTGTAAGATGGAAAATATATGTGAAGTCTCAATATTTACGGGAGCAAGGAACCCAAAATTTAAGATGGTTAATTCTGTGCTAAAGAGAAAACCAAATAGAAGCCACCTCCTTTAATTCATGAGAGAATGAAATCATCCAGAAGGGCTCACACATGCTTTATCAGTGGTGTTACAATTAAAATTTAAGTGAGATCTTTATCACTTCAATGCCTAATTTGCTGGTGAATCTCACATATATTTCAGAAAGAAAGATTTTTCTATTAGCAAGCAACAAATAAATTTCACAAAGCAGAAGAAACATCAGTATAGCACAACACAACAAAGCGCAACAACTGCATGGACAACTTGCTTTTCAAGAGCAAAAGAAAAGAAAGAGTCAAGCTCTAGCACCAGCTCTTCACAGGTGGCATTTTGGGGTTAGCTTACAACATATACATAGTCAGTGCAAGAAAAAAAGGGGCACAGGAAACACTTGAACTGCCATGTTATTTGAACAAGGTCCAAGCTCCTTATGCAAATACAAACCCTCAACTCCTAAGACACCAGTATAAAAGAGGCCACACCTGCACAAGTAAAATGCCACCACCACACCCCTGCTCTCCACTTTCTTCTTCTGGCTCGGGGTGTGAGCAAAGCTCCACAGCTTTCTGCTGCAGAACTCCCACAGCCTGTTGTAACAGGTTGCCTCAGCCTGTTGTTCCAAGTGGCTGCGTGCTCTGCCTAAAGACAGGCATTTCTCTTAAAGGAACTACTATTCTGCAGCTATATGCACACTGCAGTTTGGGAATTTTTGTTTCAGGACAACCTGAAGCGGTGGTGAATTCTTTACTCAATAGACAGACTACACTCCCTACTCTAGTTTTTCTTATACCATAGAGGCTTTGGTTCCCATGTCCCACTAAAAGAGGATATTAACCATTGCCCTGATCTTGTCCACAATGCAGCTGTCTAGAAGTTAATATAAAACACATACCAACACGGCCCCAAATCATCTGCGGTGTCTGTTGAACCTCCACATGCAGACTACTCACCAGCCTATCACGCTTGGTCGCCCATTCCAGAGAAAGCAATGGAGATTTGGAAATGGATGAAGCTTTAGTTTGCATTATGGGGTTAAAAGACCAGACTTTAATGACCCCATCCACATCCAGGCTGGCCACCCTCCGTCCAGAACAATCAACCCTGTGTGTAGAACAAAAACAACATAGTATTTTTCTCCCTAAAACTCTCAGATGCATGTAGATATGCCACTAATCCTTACTTTCCTGGCCACACATCAGTTCCTTCTGCAGGAATCAGAACTTCCTTGCACCACTTCCCCCTCAGTTCACACTAACTGACACAATGAGGCACACTAAGCTCCAGACGTAAAGCATAACACCCTTAAACAATACCATCCTCCTTTCCAAAGGAGTTTCTCCTGGCTAGCACCTCCCAGTCACAAAAATCTCTGTCCGCTCTCACTGCACAAACTACAGGCTATTTTCAGTCACACCAACTTCACTGCCCTGCAACCAAGAGTACGTACACAATGTGCTGGACAGAACCGAGGTGGTGAGAAAGAGGCCAGACACAGCTGCTCCTTCTGCAGAGGCTTCTACAAGAAAGGCCTCTTCTGACATTCCATTACCTGCAGTGCATGATGGATGAATGGTGCTCCCCATACTCCTCCTGGCTCAGGACAATGAAAGGCTGTTCCTGCCGAACGCCCCCAGTCTCTGCACTGCTGACCGGCGTTTTGGTTGAAGTCTCTGTTTGCTCAGCATGTAGCTCTGAGCATGGTTCTGTCTCAGCTACGCTAGTATCTGTTTTCTTCTCAGCACTTTGGCCCTGAAGGAAAAAATCCTGTGTGAAATACAAGGAAGCAGCAGCTCCATATCAAGCTTCTCAGTCACCCCAGCCTGCTGGGAAAAAATAAAAAAAAAGAAGCTGCAATGGAACAGAAGAATCATCAGCTCATCCTTCCTTCTGCCAGGGACCTTTCTGAGCACAAGGCTACTGTCTTGCACAACTGCACCATCAAGAATCCCTTATCTGCTCCTGCATGTGTCCAGCTATACACTTTCCTGTAAGAATGAAAAGAAAAACAACATCTCTGGCATACCTCAGCCAATATCAGAGGCCCATTTCACAGCACAGATTCACAAGTATTTCAAGGAATTCTTGAATTCAACAATGTAAGTTGAGTCTGTATAATATGCAGTTCAGCAAACCTGAACAAAAACTTGTTGGATTTTAAGCCCTAGTTGATAGATTATCCTTGTCTGCCAGAGATTTAGACTGTGTGCACTAGAGCCACCAGACTGATGACAACAGTAGCGTTGACACATGAGCCCAAAAGCTGAAAACACAATTTGACAGCGCAGATAGATCAGAGTTTCAAAAGGTGAAGGTATCTGGATGAGACAAGATCTGCACTGCAGTACACAGAAATGTTTGGAAGCAGCTTAGTCTTCCCTTATCACCAGAAGCTGAACAAGAAGCAGATACAGCACATAAGCCACTAAAACATCTGCAGGCATTCTTTTCTTAAACCATCCTCTGAAAATTAAGTGTCCCAAAATAGTATTGGCATGGAAGTTTGAATTTCTGTTCCCCAACACATGCTTGCCTGATTTACAGTAGCTTCACATCAGGACCAATGGATCAAACACTGCATAATCACATAATCTGAAGTCACAGAGCTGGAAAAGATGGAAATAAATCCAAGAACGATCCTCTCTGTTAGCTAATGTGGGGAGATAACAATCCATGAATGACACTCGTGAAAGGAACAGCATCACCTTTCATCTTCCTTTTTGACAACATGCTTTGAGAGCAAAAGAAAGCTAGAAAGTATCAACCTTCCTCAAGAGCACTAGAACAAAATTTTACATTACAGGAAACACTGCCTTAACCTGGAACAACACAGAAAAAGGCAAGTCAAAGGAAACTTATTGAGAAATTTGCCTTTGCAATTTTCTAACCAATGTTTAGTGTTTTAGATGAACCACAAAGAAGAAAAGCTCTCTCAAGGCCTTGAATGCTGACGAATGGAGTAACTTAAAGCAGTGCTCCCACATACAGAACATCCACAACAGGCAACAGTCCCTAAGCACTGTCTCTTCTTCCAGGCAGAGTCTCATACAGACAACACAAACATGGCTGAGATCCTGCCATCATTCCTCCTGTGCTCTCTATTCTTTAACAACATGGCTGCTGAAAGGCAGACAACACACAGCTAAACAAAAGTAGCCTGACCTCCAGCAGTTAAATTCCAGGACAGTTTTATTATTTCCTTAGATTAGAAAACAGGGCACACCCCCAGGCAAAACTGCAACATTAAGTGCAAAAAACTCCAAAAGGAAACACTGCTAGGAAAGATAGTTTTCTGGAGTGGAAATATCCAGGAAAACTTGGTATCGGCTTTCATCCATCTCACACAAAGCTTGCACATATCGCATAAGAACCCACAGGAAAAGAACTCACTTGGGCAGGATGGGTGGGCCAAGTTCATTGCCACTGAGGAATGTGGATCTTAACACGGTATTTGAACATAGCCACTAAGGTGAATGAAACATACTGCCCTCAGCCTGTTGAAAAAGATCACAACAAAAGGCAACTCTTCTTCCATGTGAAATGGGACTTGATCAGCTACAGATATTAACCTCTGATATATTTGTTCTGAGTAGCAATTCAGAAGCTTAAGGGAAACACTTGCATTGTTTTACCACTTAATTTTACAGCAATACCAGCCTTCTGCTTCCCAGCCTTGCAGTATTGACCAGTACCTGGAAGGTCCCTTTTGACAGCAGTTCCTTCCTTTCCTTCCCATGCTCTTGCAAGCGCTTCTGCCGCTGCTGCAGGGAACTTGGCTCGCCTGACGCTAAACCACTGAAGTGGCTCTTCCCATCCTTAGAGCTCACCGGTCCTTCTTTTCCTTTGGCACTCTGGAAGGCAGAGAAATGAGTGGGTAAAATTATGCTTGTGCTACACTGCATGAACAGAGTAAAAGAGGCAGCACAGAAACAAAGCACTTGTAAAGGCTCCACAAGCCCCCAGAAAACAGCAGCTGCTCCTGTGCTGCATTCAGGCCCAGCATACTTGGCAAGGCAGGACATTTCATTTTTCTCAGGTGGAAGCAAAAGTTCAGCACAGTGCCATACACAAAATAAGCTACTTTGAGACTAAGCAGCTTTCACTGAACACTGAAGTTGATAATTACCTGGTGATTTGTTGGTTCTTTCTTGCCTAGCAGCATACTGCCAGTCTGTGTTGGAGAAGCCCCACTTGGATGAGCTGGTCTGGAAGGGCCCTTTTTACTTTGGGAGAGCAAAGAGGACAAAAAGCCTCCCCGGGACTGAAGAGAATGTGCTGTACTCCTCTGATTGCAGGTCATATCACTAATGAAAAAAACCAAACACCCCCCCCCCCCCCCACGAAATAGAATATGAAAGTGTAGCCAGGCAACCTGATCAAAGACCACCCAATAACTGAAGTTCCAGCTGTTTGAACCACTTAAGGATGGGTGTTCATTTCCAAGCCAGCAGCCCATTAGGAACCAAAAAACTGTTTGAAAATATTCTGTTAGTGCCTGGAGCAGATTGCAAAAACTACTGTAACCAAAAGCTCACTTCTCTGACATGCCATTGACATAGTGGGCTCAACTGTTACTGAATTCTGTGTAAGGCCACCTAAAACTCCTTCCACGTCATCTGGTTAGTTCAGAAATACCCTAAGGGAAAGGCAGGGGAATCCAGACTTCTGAATTCAACTGGGATTCCCATTTCAAAGCATAAAATAGACCTACTTTGAGAAACATTCACAATCCAATGTCTCTAAACACCCTTAGACAAGTGTTCAGCAATTTTACAGCATAGGTCCTCAGTATCTCAAAATATGGATACCTCTCTTCTCACTCTACAATGCCAAGAGCAGCAGCTGCTTCCCACAACATAACTGTCTGACATCCCTCTGCTACAGCTTCTTCTGAGAGCAGTGTGGCAGCAAGGGGAAGGGGAATACAATAATCTTCACTGTGTCTATCCTCTCTTCAAGGAAGAAACTGTTCTACCAAAGCTGAGCCTTGGGCTGAGCAGAGACATGAAAATAAGCAACCAGAACTCGGGCCCAGACTAACATAATTTGCACATATAAGAAATGGCACTTCTTAGGCAAGTTTTTCTAACATAAATGGTTAAAAATGAATATGGGAATAAGTTATCCGAATCATCATGTCACATTTATCCACATGTGCAGATAGAATCAGGGCTTTCCCAACAGTTAAAAAACCTTATCCTTGTCCTGTGAAGACTGCAGAGCAGTTATCAAGATAGTTCAATAGACATTGAAGTCTATTTAGTCAGGCAGCTTTTAGACTAAAACACTTTGTGTGTGGTATCTGCTACAATAATTCTATTTGTCACTGTCGATAGGATAATTTGATCAATCCTCCTCCTGTCTGAATAAAAGTGAAAAAAGCACATCAGAAAGTCAAAGCATCAGTGGTATTAACAACCTGTAGCTGAGCTACATATGCTTTCAGATCCTTTTAAACCAAGAATCCAAACACAGCCTTGCTTTGCCTGACACTGTACTGGTGGAAAAAACAGTTTGAATAACAATTAAACAAGGCGTACCACTGTGTATGTTGCCTAATTTCCACAGGTAGGCATACAATAGGTGTGGCCATAAAACACACTTTTAACTGCAGCAAGCTTATGGGAAATTCTGTGCATAACAGCCTCACAGGAGAAAAACTTCTGTTAACTCCACAAGAGCAAGAAAACACCTCTGTAAGAAGAACCCCTTTGGGTCATACACTAACAGTATCTACAAAACAATACAGGGCACTATTTTATGGTACTGTAGGCACTAAAGAAAATTGGAATAAAGAGACAATCCATTTCATTTAAGCAATACTGCAAGGTACTGCACTGCCACCAGCGCCCTGGCTGCCTAAAACACCTTGGTGCAATGCTGAGAGCAGAATCACTTCCTGCTGTGCTTGGGCTCTCACTTGTTTGCAAGAACCTCCCATATTACAGGAGAGACACCTATTGTGAATTCCCCTATTAAACCCACTCAGGTAATGGGAATTTCTGCCTGAATGTCTTTCTGTATCGATTCCCAGGGCACAGAACAAAGAAATGACCCTCCAGGATCCTCCCAGACCCAAGAAAAGCAGCAGAGACTGTCCCCAGCTCTCCCCCTGCAGGCACTCACAGCTCAGAGTCCCCTAATCGATCCATGTTGGCCACATATGCAGGCAACTTATGGTGCACAACTGCTTGTTCCACCTCCAGTTCCTCTTTCCTCATGCGGGAAGATTCAGCCTGCAGAGCAAACAGCTAGAACAAGAGAAAAGACCTAAGTAAACAGAGGGTCACTGAGATTCACCTCCTTCCCACTCACCGAAGATGTTTACTCCTTTTATTTCAACAGCCCTAGAAGGGTGGGGAAGGAAGAAAATCGCTCTGACTGCCAGAGCATCACATTAGTCCAAGTAGTCAAAACAATCAGTACTTCACACAAATGAAACTGGAGCTTACTTAAAACCCTTCACTCCTCTCCCTGGGGTGTTGCTGTGAGGACATTAATGGTGCTGGGAAACAAGAGCCAGGCAGGGCAGAGCTCTCTCTGTCACTCTCTGTGCAAGCAATTTTAAGACCAGAGCAATGCATGTGACAGACAGTAATGATGTACTGGCATGGAGCCTAGAGAGTAATCTTCATCCCACAGCCCAAGGTTTGGTGAACTGGCAGGGGTCACCAAGGTCAACACCACCGGGACACCCTGAAATCCAGCTCTATGCCCTGTGCAACTCCTTCCCAAGCGTGACAGTGAAATTTATCTCTACATTATGGAGAAAGAGACATTTTTCTTTCACCCCTTTACCAGAGAGGAACTTCAGGATGCAGTTTTCTGGGACAGATGTGGTTTATGCCTGTGACTCTTATTCATATGAGGAGTTCCTCAGGTTTTTCTGTTTCTGTACATTTGCTTTTCAGATAAAATACTTCTTTTTTCCCTTTATCACAGTATTTAAGGAAATAAGTTACATAAAGAAAAATGAGCTTTAGAAATCTAGCTTGCTATTCATGTATTCAAAAACAGAATCACTACTTACTTTCAGCCAGATCAAATTCAATATTTATTCACAACATTTTCTATTTAAACCTGTCTTTTATAGGTAGCTTTTCTGATCTGAGTAGTTCTCCAAAAGGGAAAGCTGCGTTTTAATCCTGACTATTTGTCAGGAAACCCTTATTCATACTGAAAATTGTATCAATCAATATGCCAAACACAAACCACAGCTTGAATTTCACTAAGAGTACAGAATACAAAATCGGAGGCAATAGAACTCTTTTAAAACACACCTTATCCCACTGTCCCTGTTCACTGACCATCTTTGCAGAACCCTCCTCTCTCTTAAGATCAATACACTAACTCCTTATAGTACAGTGACAACCCTCACTTTTCTTTCACAAAAAGAAAACAAAGCCTCCGTTTTGAAATCAATTATTCTGTTTTACTTCAACATTTTTAGGACAGTGTTTAACAGCTACTGCACATTTGAAACAGGAAGCACAACAAACATCAACGTTTTGTAACAAAGGTGGTAAAGCACAAAACCAACTTTACTGAAGTGCTCATACAGAAAGAGCTTTTACTTGGCATGCTTGAGGAAGCGAAACTAAAGTTCTGCTTACATGAATATGGCTTCCTACTTGTATATGATCATCCATGTGTGATCTGTAGTTTAGAATGCTCTTCAACTGCAGATTTTACAAACCTCTCTAATAGGAAGTTATACTGGGAAATTACTGACCCATGTTATGTACTCTTACACCCTCTCTGTAAGTATCTGCTGATGATAATGTCAAAAACAAGATATGGGGCTGGGCAACACTTTGTATGAACTGATAGACCCTTCTTACGGTTTCCTGTAAGGCCCAGAGCTGGGAAACAGACATGCACAACATTTCCATTAGTTGGTCTAAACTGTTTTAAGTGCACATCAAACATGGTGAAGTGGCCATTCCAGAAGTACATAACAGTTTCTGTCTCTTTGCCAGAATTTACTTCCCATTTCTATTGCTTTGTCAGCTAAAATCTGGAAGTGACTGAATCCTATTCACAAGTTTCCATGCAAAATCAGTCATATATCCCTTCCAAACCCCACCCATTCTGTAATTCTATGATATGTGTCTTTAACTGCCACTAGTTTCACCTTGTCTTGACTTTGCAGTGAAGCAGAAAAGGAGTTTGCACAGTACCCAGCAATCTGTCAGATAGCATAGGGAGGGAGACAGTCATGTCCAGGAGAAGGACAGGAATACTCTACACAGACATTTCACAATATAATCATAACGCTAAGTTTGCTGGAGACAATTGAAAGATAAATCAAAATACACTGTATAATAAAGGACTTAAAGAATCTGCCTTAGAACAACTGCACAGAACAGTTAGTACATTCTTGAACGAATGGAACTGATTTTACAAGACTCACAGCATCACACAGTAGCTAAAGAGTGACCTCAGTTCTGACCTTATGCCGCAACGATTCATTTTCCTCTTGTATGAGACTGCTCCTGAGACATTCAGCTTCAAAGTTCAGTATGACTGGAACTGGTAAGGAATGTTAAAGAAAATGAAGGCAAGAACTTGTGTGCACCTGGTTTAATTCTAAAAGCCAGCACTCCATACCAGTCATTTACCTGTAAAAACAAAGCTGCGTAGTCCACACAACTAGCAAGAAGTATGAGCATGACCAGGAGACTAGCAACAGCTTAGTTACCTAAGTCAACTTTGCATTTTGCTGTTGCTCAAACTATTGCACGTGGACTTTGCAAGGATTTTTAGATTATTCCTTTTTACAGTCAGAAGTGCAGGACAAGACAGGTTCTGTTACTGTTTTACTGTACACTGAAGAAACAGTTCACGATAAGCTGTATTCCAGTTGCAGTGTAAGCCTGCCCATAAGCAAACAAATAAGGCCAGAACTTTGTAGCGTGGGGCAAAAAAACTTATTTCTGACAACAATCAATGAACTGCCCTATTGTAGTGAGCTGTCACTAGACAATGTTGTGAACATAACGTACCCAGAGAAGAGCCTAAGAGAAGATGCCAGAAAAGTTTTGGACCATGACCCAAGGGCCTGCTTTGTACTATGCCAAGCAAAGAGTAAAAGCATTACAGAACGAGATGTTCACAAGATTTCTAGTCGCTAGCACAGGATGAGTTCAGCATCAGCAACAATCACAATTGTTTGTGCCCAGGGAATATAATGTATCATCAGATAACTGGGCAACAACTATTCCAATATCCGCTGCTAAACACCAGCCTCCCATTAAATCTTGGCTCCAACCAAGAACAGCAAGTTCTGTAATACTATATTCTTGGCATCACTGTTAACAGTATAACACACGAGGAAGGAAGATTTAACTATTAGTTGAAGAAAAAGGATATGCATGCACTGAAACAAGACACTCAGGAAGTTGTGCAGAGACACGATAAATGTATCTGCCCACTGGCGTGAGAAATAGGTAGCGAAGGTGGGGTTGGAGTCTGGAGCAGGAAGGAAAGGCAGGACAAACCAATCCTTCCACTCTGCCTGGTTCTGGAGCTCGGAGGCCTGCTTGAGGAAGAACTCCTGTGCCTTGTCATTGCGGCTGTTCTGAAACACAGCAAGAACAAAAGGGCTCAGGCTTCCATTAATGCTACCAGATTAAGTCTAGGAATACAGTGAATCCCCGCTGCATCGCGATCTCTCCTTTACGACCCCACCCATCTGCAAAGCAATTTTTTCGCAGTCCGGCTTCCGGGGTCCGCAAGGTTCCCCAGAGCACGCATGTGCTGTGCCTCTGCTTTGCCGAGGGGCGGTGCTGGCTCTCCCTGTGAGGCGGGATGGGCCCGCCCTCCAGGGAGGGCACGCAGGGACGGCGCGCAGTTTCTCCGGCTCAGCCTGGAGTTTAGAGCCACGCGGGAGCCCCGGTGGGCCGGCAACCGCGGCCCCGCAGCGGCCCCTGGCCCCACAGTAGCCCTGGTGGCCTGAGATGCCATGCTGGGACGCCGTGGGCACGCGCATCGGGGTCGGAGTGCCGCAGCGCGGGATTTGGGCTGTGGGAGCACGGCCGCAGCAGCCCGGAAAAGCCAACAGATTCTTGGAGGGGGGTGTGGGGTGGTGTCTCCTGAGTCAGAGGGGGCTCAGAAATGGTTCTCTTTGCCCCCCTGTGTTGACAGTCCAAGGGGAGAGGCAGAAAATGGTCCGCAGCGCTCTGGAGTGCCGGGGGGGTGGAGCAATGGGCGTGGCCTGCATGCATATTAACAACCTGCACTTCTTTGCGAGTTTGGCTTTCTGCGAGACCCCTGGGCTGTCCCCTTTCTCGCGAACGAGGGGGTTTTACTGTATTTGCTCTGTGTTATGAACACAATAACAACTACTTTCACCACCTGACACAGCAAGGGGCTAGAGTTACAAGATTCATCAGGGAACTAAAGAATCTCAAATACACCAGCAGAAGCTTGCAATTGCACTTAATTCAACCTTCTTTCTAGTCACCATAATCTTGTTTAAAGGTTGAGATAAATCGAACTAAACACACTGATTTCCAGTTAAACCAGTGCAGATGGTGCACTGACATAAGCCATGAGCATTCATAAACAGGACCAAAGTATATTTCGAATTACTCGAGTCTACAGTAGATGTAGCCTGAAAAGGTTTCCAGCCAATAAATTATTCAGACACAGTTGTCACACCTCAGGGTAAGCAAATAGCAAAACAAAACACAAAAAACCTACACTTCTGGAAATGTGCATTAGATTTTGACTCCTTCAGTAACACCCAAGATTTTCACTGAGGGAATGGAATCAAGGAAGAATCAAGGGGAGAATATATTCTACGGACTTTCTCAGGGTTTCAACAAGATGTTGCATTTTAGGCTCATTATTTTCTGTTCTATTCAAAGCAAGCAAAAACACATTCATTTTCTCTGCCACACTTCCTTGTACCAATTGAACCTTGTGATCTCTGCCAGGATCCCAGTTATTAACAGAGGCTGAGCAGGACTGAGGGAGCAGTACTGCCATCTCTTCTGAGGGGAATCTGCCTTCACATCAGAGTGTGAATATCTTGTTCCCAGCTAACTGTGCTTCCCCTCTTGCCCGAGTTTCCCCATCATTCACACAAGCTTGTCATGTGAGTCTGCATCAGACTCCTTATTACACTCCTGATCAAGACACAGGAGTTGCTTGCTTCTCACCCACCAGGCCTGTCAGAGGCTCACAAGGGTAGTTTATGCTCTGGTCTCAGAGACCAGGAGCTTTATAAAATAAAATACACAGAAGCCTAAAAATCAAACACTACCTGAATAGCATGGACAAGGTAGTACCGGAATAGGCTGGTTTTGAGCTTGTTCACTGTCGGCCGGTACACATCTTCTAAACGGCTGAAAAGGCGTCGGTCCAGATAACCCCAGTAATCCCGCAGGGCAGCCAGATCATAGCTCAGAACAAACTGCTGCAGCTGGTCCACTATCTTATCCACCTAAAGAGGGCAAAACAGGGAAGACTGCAGTCACATGAGGCCTCCTGCAGGACAACAGACTTTCTGTAACTTAGTGCTGAGAAGGTTTAACTGCACGAACGGTACAATCCAACACTTATGCATTAGCTATTTTCCTAATCCTGGGAACACTCCATGTTTTGTATTAGCATTCTTCTACTCTGTAGCACTTTTCAAATAAAAACCCCATGATACGTGTAACAGATTTTGACAGAAATACGTACCACATTTTATTAAACCAAGTTGATGGGCTTCTTTGGAAGTAAGCAAAACTTTACCCTTTGAAAAATCAGTTGATAATTAAAAAAAGTAATGATGTGATTAAATGTTGAAAACTCAAGTGCAGCATCTGAAAAAACAGCATTATTTTTAGACAAAAATGAAAAAAAACTGCTGTACTTAGCCAGCAGAAAGAGGAAGTAAGTTCTGTTGCACTGCAATCTTTGAAGTACCTTTAACTTTAATAATTCTATCTACTAATAAGGCAGACATAAAATCCTGCAACAGGCTTTTTTATCATTATGTCTCTTTGAAAATAATTTCTGCAACATGAACAAGGCAGAATGGTTATGTAGGACTGGACTGTTTTTTCAGTGACTTCTGATGGCCATAACAGGCATCAGGGAAAATAAACCAAAACTGTACCCTGTCTAAAATTAAACTAAAGTTGTTTAATACGTGGTTTGCTCTCCCCTCATCAGTTACTGTTTTAGGACATCATCCAGCTTCTGTATCTGCAGCTTCCTACAAATGAAGGAAATTGAAGTTTATGACCCCAGCAGTCCCTTCTTGGAAAATAATTCCCCTTATGTCAACTGTTTGCCAAGTTCTAAACAGCAGCAAATTGCTAGTGCTTTAAAAATAAAACCAACATGCTTGATGAACGATAAAAGTACCGGTTGCATTGCTGACTGTTCACAGAACTACATTCAGCGCCCAGCACTGCTGCTACAGGAACACGAAGCTCACATAAAGGTCTGAAACTGCATTTTTGAGGGTGCCAACTTCCACACGTTTGTCAAGGCAGCCGGTGCTTGAGCGGTGGTGTAAAGCCACTGGATAAAAAACTCATCACCAAGAAAAGATCCCAGCCAAGAGATGGGTTCCTGCCGCTGCCCTGTCAGTACACGGGTCTCCTCCGTTCTTCTCGACCCGAAGCCGAGAATCCCCTGGTGGGTTCCAGGTCGGACACGGAGGACACAGGCGGCAGTTCTGGATGGGCCAGGCTGGCCTCTGGCCGGGAACGGGGCAGCCGTGAGAAGGGATGGAGCACACGGTCCTGCGCCAACGCCGCTCCGGAGCAAACCGGGACCGAAGCCCTGGGCAGGCTGCAGAGCCCCGCCAGGAGACCCGGCACACAAGGGGCCGGGCAGGGCAGGGCAGGGCAGGGCAGGGCAGGGCAGGGCAGGGC
>WEKX01021789.1:24525-69356 GCA_013390025.1 Pitta sordida
CCGCCCACGGGCGGGGCGAGCCCGGCCCGGCCCCGCGCCAGGAGGACTACAGCTCCCAGCATGCATTGCCCGCCTCCGCTTCGCGCCTTTCCCTTGCCCCGCTCCCCTCTCCGCCGGCGCGTGGAGCCCGCGTTTTTCTCGCCCTCTGATTGGCCGCCTTCGTGCGCTGGCTGCGCCCCGATTGGCCCTTCGCCACGTGCGGGTCCTGTCGCCGGGCGCGGGCGGCAGGGGGAGGATCCGGCGGCATTCCGGGATCCAGCCAGCCCGGGGAGCTTCCGCAGTGCCCCGTCACGGGTTTCGCCCGCCCGGCCTGTCCCCTCCCGACTGCCAAAGGAACAGCAGGGGTGGGCATTCTCACCCCTGGGCTGTGCTTGCCGGGAGAAGCGGGGCAGCAGGCATTGGTCTAGCGGAGGGCTGGGACGGGCTCCCGGACCAGCACCTCAGGCTCTGTCGGGCGGGCGGGGAGCTGCAGCAGGCCCGGGTCTGGCCCTCTTGTGCCACTGTGTGTCTGGTATCGTTGCCTGCACCAATGCCAGTTAACTGGGAAAAAGATTCCAGTGTAAAGAAGTTTGTCATTTAATAACATCAGTGGGAGCAGAGGACTCTCAGTGCTTTATGGAGGTTGGCTTCGGCTGTGTTGCAGTTTATTGATAGTGCTGGATTGGATTTTAGTAAGTACTTCACAGGCAGGTATCTCTCAGGCAAAGAAAACAATTTCAGACTCCATGATTTTTTACAGAAAGAGGAGCTGGAATGCTCTGGTCAGTCAGCCACATTTTTTTCCCTTTTTTTTTTTGTTCTGGTCTGTCCCCTATGCAGGCTGTAAGATTTCTTCACTTATGTATTTATTCAGTATAAATAAATGTTGCATTGCAGCTTTCGACAGAGACAGCTGGAGACTAGGAAGACGCATGCCACAGTGAGCCCCAACCCCCTGGCACACGTGCAAGAGGTAGAACACTGTATGGCAAAGCAGCACTTGCCACAGGCACACCACCAGGTTCCTCTGGCAAGACTCTTCAGCAGCTTGCGAGGAAGAGTTTTAGCCCAGTCAGACAACTGTGCCTCGAAGGTGCGAAGCAGTGACTTCTCTATGCATCTCTATGATACATGAGTATGTTCCAAGTTAACCAGGTTTAGGTTAAGTTTTAGGAGGACGACTGCTTAATGGGTGCTACTCTGTGTGTAATTTCACTACATGCACCTTTCCTGGATCTCTTTAAAACTGCCAACACAGTGTAAGCAAGTTGTTCAGTTTGTAGTTTCTGGGTCATGGATTTAACATATGCCTTATCTGCACTGTTCTTACAGGCTTTTTGCTGCATTTTTATAGCTTTGCATTTTCTTTTATAGTGTTTTGGAAACAAACCAAGGGATCCCATGGATGGAGTTACCTTGGTTTCACAGCATTTTGCTTTGAAATCGTAATAGTGAATTTAGGGACAGAAGTTAGAGGGGAGGCACTAGTTATTTCAGGACCAGTACTGTGTCTGGTATCTAGACAAATTATTTAATCAAAACAGAATTATTTATAAAGATGAAATTTACTCAAAATGCTACTGAAAGCAGAAGGCAGAGGAATAAACATCAGGAGTCTTCTCAATTCTGCCACCAATTCACTTAGCTACACTGGTTGCCTTCAGTTTTCCAGTTTGTAAGACAAAGGGGGTAATGATTGTTTAGGAAGGGAATTGTCCTTGTACAGGGCTCTGAGACTCTGAACGTGCCAAATACTGCTTTATGAGGCTTGTGCCTGCTCAGCCCCTCAACTCTTATCTAGGTTGAGGTAAGAGTTCAGTTTGCCATGTTCTGAGCAAGGTGCAAGTTAAGCTGAAGTCACCCTGATCTCACAAGCCAAGACTAAACTACAACTTTGCCTAGTCTAAGGGGACTATGTTCACATGCTAAGTCTTAAAATGCTTTTTCATAGTATCATCTGCCCCTTCTGTGAATTCTGGGAACCAAGCAAGTTCAGTATCTTAAAAAGCCTAAATACAGAAGCTCACTTGTAATATTAGTGCTTAGTGTCTGGTTAAAATATCCATCATGAAAAGTCTGCAAGGTAGACATCCCATCTAAGCTGATCATGAATGGTCTTACCACACACAAAAATCTTGAAATATTTCAAAGATGTGTATGCTTAAATGCATTTACCATATGTTTTCAGTTATGCATGGTATGAATGATGAAGGAACAATGAGCAGCACTGAAGTCATTCCAGTTTACATCAGTGTAGCTGGGAGGGGAACATGGCAAAGGCTTCTCGTAGCAAAATTCTTATGGGAAATCATCAGTAAAATCTTATGTCTTAAGCTGGTAGGCATCCAACAAGGCTTCACAGCATGGTATTTCTGGACATGCTCCAAGAAGAGAATGGTGCAAAGACGACCATTTGCTGATGAAAAAAGTAGCAAGTATCTATGAGTCTGGGTGTTATGTGTATATATTGCATAATACTGTATATACCAAAATATTTATATTTTATGTTAAAGTTTACTCTCTTATTAATTATTTCCCCTTTTCATATGTATAAGGGTAGCTTCCAAAACAACACAGGTTTTTTCACTGAGACATGGAAATTAGCGAAGGTCAAAATTAAGGAAAAGTGAAGAAAACAACCAAGGCATGTTAAGACATGAATCTATTTAGAGGAGAAAACAATCAGTTCTGTTTTCTTTTTATGTTTAGTATCAGGTTTTGCGTAAGGCTAAGAAATCTATCCAGAAGTTGGAGCAAGCCTTGTGTTCTTTGCTGGAGATGAAAGGTAACTATGCAAAAGTTTGGTTGGACAAAGTGCCTGGACTTGGTATTTATGTACGTATTTGTTAAACAGCGGCAGATAGGTACACAGCTGAGCCCCTTGAAGCATTAGAGCCAGCCAAAATTGAAGAGATCACAAGTAGTGATGCTGGCTAAGGAAAGTTTGCAGGCAAGCTTCTCCTTGTATTGACTTTAAAAATCCACTTTAGTACAGTGGTGAGTGTCCTGTCTCTCATGCAGGAGATCAGGATTTGATTCCCGCCAGGGAGGCAGTGGCGTCGTTTAAGAGCTGGACTCGATGATCCTTGTGGGTCCCTTCCAACTCAGAATATTCTGTGATTCTGTGACTTGCATACATGTAAAATTCATATTGCTTGTGAATCACATCTTGGGTGTCAGGGTATTTTACATGTAATTTGTTCATTATATGGTAATCACAAAATACTATATTGACTAGTGCATGCCTGCACTTTGATTTGCTGCTTGTTTTCACCATCAGTTCTGTCAGATCAACGTTAGAAACAAGGCTTTGATTCTAAGTTCCTCAGTGTTCATAAACTCCCAGTAAAGCTAGTCACATTGTAGGAGAGGCAGAGATTTCCTCTTTTACTTACTATTTTGCCTAATGAAAAGCTCTGGCCCATGAAGAACCAGCTATTAAAAATACTCTGTTTGGCTGAGGGTGAGGGAGAAACCAGAAGTGCCACCGATGTGACAGCAACCTTTCTGCAACAGAGAGCTGCAGTCTGGAGGATGGGAACCCATCCAGCTTGGAGGAAGTCAGGGAGCAATATGTCAAGAGGCAATTCAACAAGTACAGGTAAGGGCTTATACCAATCAAGAAAAGGTGCTAATACTTGGCACTTGCTTCCATCCTGGCATCTCTGAACCTCTTGGTCATTGTTACTGTGTTTTTAAGCAGAGGACTTTCATCATGAGGAAAGGATTAAGAGATTTCACCTGTAATCCCATACAGTGCACAAACATTCTAACCATGTTGTTGGTCTCATTTCCAGTCAGTGCTTGTATTTCCTTTCCCTTCTGTATATATATAGCTGATCTCCACCAAGGACCTCTCATTCACCTGCAAAGCAAAAGAAGGAAGAAAAAGCTGGCTGGGGAAGAATAGCTCCAGCCTCTGGAGTGACCATGACAAGGGCTTTATTAATCCAGTTTAGAAGTTGTTCATGTGGCTTTTTTTCCTTTGTGTTCTTTCCAGCACTACAGCAGCCTCAGAAACTGTGAGTGAAAGTGACTCTGCCATCTGGTATTTGATTCAAGAAAGTGAAAAACAAACACTGGAAGAAGATGGGAAGCTAGAATTGATCCAGTTTTCTGACACTTCATCCCCAGATCTGGTGGAATTTGAACGGTAGGTGCACCCCATATTGCCTTCAGTTTTTTTAAGTTGTTTACATTAACACTGTGCATCCAGTCGCTTCCGTTTGTGCAGCCCTGCTGGAGCCTGAATCTGCCTTGCAGAAGCCTTATGCCAGCACTTTTGCCCTACTAGTGATGGAACTGATCACTTCTCATGTCCCTTGCACATGAATGGACTCTCAGCGTCATAGCAGTCCCCAGCTTTTCAGGCCTTGGTAAATCCCTAAGGGTTTTTTACCCCTTCTCAAGAAAAAAGAAGAACATTTCCTTCAAATGTGTCAGTCCCTGTGTGGCCATGCTTTACCACTGTCCATATGGCTTGCAGAGTAAGATGGAACATACTTGCTAACAGCAGTGGTTTAATAGGAAAGCTCAGGTGGAATAGGAAGCTATTAATCCAGGATGATTTATGCAGGTGTGTGTCCCTGTGTGGTTGTGGTACCAGTACTGCTGTAAAGTTGTATCCCTGCAATGGGGCTAGATTTTAGGAATGTAGGATTTGCTGCACCAGATGAAATTGTCCAGAGTCTAGCTGTTATGAGTTCTAGGGAGGTGCAGCAGTCAGAAGTAGGCGCATATTTTCCCTAACAGTGATGCTCATCCTGCCTCTAATAACATTGTTATGAGGAGCTTAAACATGGTGGCCCCTTCCAGATCAGACCCTTAACTCCTTGCAGCTGGGAATACATTTTTAGTGGGATCAGAGCAGGGTAAGGCTGCATTCAACCAAGGAAGATCTTGTAGTCTTCAGCCTGTGGGCTGCAGAATAGTGGTGGCCTGGAAGATATCAGAATCAACTCCTCAAAATGTCTGCAACATGAGGGAAGAGGGAAACCTAAACACTTGCATGTGTGTTGCACTTATAGCTAGTGGGTGTAAATCCGTGACTTCGCAGGTTCACAGGTTATTCTGAGTTGGAAGGGACCCACAGGATCATCTAGTCCAACTCCCAAGCAAACGCCCACNCTTTAGGATCAGCTCCTAAGTGCTTGATGCAGGACCTTAAAAATCAAAGATCACTGTTCTTATGTCAGTGGCCCATTATTTTCATCAGAGGTTGTAATGGTAAAATTACTCTGTTTTTTCAAAGTTATTAATACGTATATTAAAACTGAGTACATTATACACCTCATTCTTCCCCTTTCTGTCAGACAGCACTAGGATGCACTTAGAGGCTTTCTCCTACTTTTCCAACAGGATAAATGATCACCAACATAAACAAAAATCTCTGCAGTTCCTTCTTCTCTTTTGCTTTGAACTGCTGCTTATTTCTAAAATCCCCGTGGGTCATCATGTTTTTCATCAGAGAGTGCAGCAGTGCCAGCAGATGGCACCAGCCTCCCATCGCTGCTCCTGCTTTCGCTGCGGTGAGACTCGGAGGTGGCTGTAGTGAGGAAACGTTTGCCAGACCTTAAAATGTGCTGAATCAGGATTTTCAGGGTGAGAAAGCTCTGCTTCACCAAAGGCAGCACGACAGAGCCGCAAACACCTGACCTTCCCATTCTTCACTGACAAGGTAGACCAGGGCCTGTCCTGTGTGGACTCTGGCACTTATTCTGTAGTCTTATGGAAGATTGCATTTGGTTCATAGCTAATTCTTGTCAAAAAATGATCTTTTATAACAGTCATAAAGCAATAGGGACTCTTCAGCAAGGAAAATAACAGCCTTTTGGTCATCGTTTAATCACATTATTTGGGCAGCATCAGAAATGCTTTGAGCTTCAACAGACTGGGCTTTTTTTCCCATGTCCAGCAGCAGGAGCTACACTGGTAGGACTGCACAGTACTCTGTCCAGTACAAAATGCAGTTGTCTCCTTCCAGCTGGGAAGGAAATTCTTGAGTCAGGCTTCAAGCTTAATTTCTTTAGCAGAGCAGTCTAATGGTGATTTTTATTTTTCTATCTGAGGAACTCCAGATCCTTTGTTTGGAGCTGGACATCCGGAAACCTTAGTGAATACAATACTTTTCATGAGAAAGTTTATTCCCCTTCCGGTATTTTTCTCCAGCGATGGTGGAAAATACTCAACGATATGGAAACTGGAGTCTAAACACATTTATATTTGTTTACAAAATTATCTTTTCAATATTGATTTGTTGGAACAAATATTTTAAAATATTTTTTAAAAGACTGAACTCTTTTGAGTTACTTTGTCTTGCAATACTGTGCAGTTAATCAGGAAATGTGCTCGTGTGGGGCATCTTCCAAGGAATCATTTTGAGCCCAAACATAACTGCTGTTTATAGAACTCCTTTTCTGTAGTCCTTTGATATTGTTCTTTTCATCTGAGAAGGTCTAAGCATTTAATGAATGTAAAATAACCTTCAGTGCTGCTTTCTGAAGTAGACATTATTATCCTTGGTTCTCTGTGCCACACAGTCCTAACAGAACAAGCAGGCTTCTGCTGACATTTAGTCACTGAGTTGAAATTATGACACTTACATTCCACCTCCAGTTTCACTACAGGCTGTGTACAATTCAGTCTTGGGGATGCATTTCCTCCGATGTCAAATGGAGGAAATTGAGCTCCCATGCTTGAGTCAGAGCATCCAGACCTGGGGTAGTCTCTATCTGCATGTTTAAGTATGTAATACATGAGGATATGACCTCAGCCAGGGCTTTAAAGTGACAGTGCAAAGCCAGTAAAAGCATAAAAAGTGGCTTACAGTACAAAAGGCTCAGGATACAAAGGCGAATAGCTGAAAATTTATTAAACTCCAGAATGAGATTTACCTGTGCAACAAGTACAACCTGCAGTGCCTGGAACTTCAGTTGTGAGGCAGTCCTGCTGAGAATGTGGCTGGAGCCTGCTTATTTGCAGATGAAATCTTTACAGAACAGAGTCGCTAAAAGCTTCAGATAGTGTTAAGTAACCTTCAATAATTGTATGAAGTCATAGAGGGGGAATCAGTGAAGTAGTTATGAATCAGAGCTACTCCCCAGTCTCCTGTTGATTTTCAGTAGATGGCTGCTTCATAGCCTGCTCTTAAGAGATGCTCCCTTTCCTTTCATTCCAGATACCTCTATTTTTATAAGCACACAATGGACCTGCTGATAGAGCATGGAATTGTTTGCACGGGAGAGGTGTCTCTTCCTGAGGTCTCTGCAGCTATTTCCCATCTCTGGCAAGAGCTTTCTGAAGAAAGCAGGGACAGCATCTTGCAGTACTGTAGCCAGAGAAATTTCCTCATGGATCCTAAGGCTTCTTGTCAAGAGCCTGCAGGCACTGAAGGTAGTGTGAGGGACAGCGGAGGTAACAGTGAGGAAGCCAGTGGTTCCTCAGTCTCCACACCAGAGGAAGTAAGTGTTCAGTAACATACATCGTCTGCCTCTGAAACACCAAGTCTTCAGATGCTAATTGGCTCTGCAGCTTTTACTTGAAAATATACAGTAGTTGTAACTAAGCTTTCTAAAGACCACTTGAATGGGTAAGTGGAGAGTGGAGACGATAAACAGGTTTTGAGTAAATGTCTGCACCGAATTTTCTCTTGATATGATACATAGCAAGCTATAGGAGTGCAGTGGTAGTAATCCTGCTAGTCTCCACAGGTCTGTGGAGCTTCTGTGCTCACAGTTAAATTTGCTCATGACTTGCTCTAGCAGCAGGGAGCAAGAACAAGACTTTTTGTTTCTGTGCTTTGCAAACTCTCTGAGGAGCACAGATGATCTAAACCCTGTTTACCAAGCCCTGATGTGTTTTGGGTTGGATGGGCTTTTTTCATCCATGCACTTGGTAGCAAAGAGACCAGTTCCTGTGGTCTAGGGCAAATGACTGCCTGTACATGCACCAAGAAGTCAGTGACTGAGTAAACCATAGTATTTGTTAAAAAGAGATTGATTAAGTAACATATAAACATATAAATGGTTCCTGGAACACTGATTGCTTAAGCAACTAGCTGCTCAAAGAGGTATGTGGCATTTTATTAACTGCAAGGGAAGGACAGATGTCCACCTTTAGCATATAGGTAAATTGCATTGACAAGTTCTTTTTGAGTGACAGGACACCATTTATATTGCTCATGGCTTTAGGAAATGTCATGAGGATGTTGCACATACAGCACTTTCTGGCACAGAAAATGTGTGAAGTACATTATGGCAGAGTGAACCAATGAGTTTATTGGTCTGTCATGGGGCATCTAAACTGCTTTGTAAAGTGGAATCAAATTTGGAGAGACTGGCTAGTACAGCTGAGATGTCCAGCCATAAGCAGCAGTCTACAGTCAAATCTCAAAAGCACTGATACAATTCATAGGTTTTACTGTTTTTGGGGGAGATGTAATATTAAGTCTAATTCCTAGAGGTTGAACCACAGCCTCAGGGGAATGGACTAATCTTGTTTTCCTAGTCATAAAATACAGTTATTCCTTATTACTTCTGTCTCCACAAAATCTCTCAGGTTACTCTAGATATAAACATATCTGTTAAATGTAAAGACAGAATGTCATGGTTTTAAAGTGTTCATTATTAAAAATTATGCTCTACATAAAATTTTAGGTGACTGGATATGTTGACCTCTGAGGTGATTTCTCTGCTAGGTAATGTTTGAAGATGCATTTGATGTTGCTGCTGGTTTCCTTGACAGAAGCAAGATTCAGGGAATGTCTAGCCAGAGGTAAATTACAAACTCACCCCTTTTGGTAAACACAGTAAGTCAATAGCCCACTGTCAATACTCCACAGCAAGTACTCCATGGAGTAAGACAATAGCCTAGCTCTCTTTTCGGTGCCTAATTTTTAGTAACTGTTTAGAATAGCAGACTCCAGCAACTGTACTCACAATAATACTTCATTTTAAGGTGCAAAAGTTAAATGACTAGTGGTCATTTACAGCAGAATCAGTAAGAATCACTTATTAAGAGCAGCCCATCACTTCAGGATAACTGAGGTCCTTCTGATTTTCTTCACCACTCTGCATAGCTTTCCATCTTTTCAATTTGCAATATTTTGCAATGTTTTCCTTTTCTCTTTCTCTCTCACTGGATTTGTGAGGACCATGAGGCATTTCCTGGATAAATCAGCTGATCATAAACCGTACTCACATTTAATAAGACAAAAATGATAATTTTTTTTGTATTTTCTCCCTTATCATTTTCAAGTACCTTAATTCACCCACAAGGAAGCGATCAGGTTAATATATGTTTGACCTAAACAGGAACACCAAAGAAACATAGGGCCTGTTAAATAATGAAGTCTCTTTCCTCTTCAGGTCAGATGAGTTACCTTGAAGAGAACATGTCAGATACAAAGCTGGCACTGCCTTTGATTTTTCCCAGTAGACCAAAGAAAGAAAAGCATTGCATTCCTCAAGAGGGAAGATCACATTATGACTTATCTTTTATTAATGCTACTTAGTCTTTTGTTAGAATTGTTTCTCTTCGCAAATAGGGTTTTTAATCTATGTGGGGATGTTAATCCTGTTTTCTACTTACTTTTCCACATTTAGAGTGCTCTTTACTGTGAATCTCTCTCACCACTGTTCCAGGTTGCATTTCCAGAAGAGAATGAATTACAACAAGGTTGTTTTGGCTGTTGGTCAAAATATACTTGGATGGATGGATGGATGGATGCATGGATGCATGGATGGATGCATGGATGGATGGATGGATAAAAAAGCTTAACAAACATCTATTAAATAACAGTTACTGTGTCACAATTGCTACATATTTGCTTTTAAAACAGGATTAAGCATTCCTTAATACTGCAATGTATTGCCATCATCTTTACAGTCTGCTTTAGGTCCCAAATCAGACTAGTAGTATTTCAGTAGTCAACATTTATCCTGTTCCCTTCCTTGCCTACTGTTCTGTGCCTTGTAATTCTGGACAGAGGTGTGATGGCAGAACCTTGTAAAATCCCAAGAATAACATAGAGGTAAGGTTCAGAATTAATACCTTAGCTTTCTGCCACAGTTAACTGAGTACAAGCCTGCCAGTAATAGCTAATATGTCATTTCATCACCATGGATTACAGCATTAACTCAGAAACTTTACAGGATAAGTTAAAGCTGTTCTTCTGAACAACTCTACAAAATACAATACCAAAAATTATTGTTGCTCTCTGTTTTAATGGACTTTTCCCCAAAACACTATTACTAAAGCTGTCATGTGTCAGAGGATCTCTTTGTTGTGACACTGGTTTCTTGAATTGCTATTCTCTGTTCTTGCATATCTTCCTTGTACTTGTTAGACAGTGTCTCATCAATACACCCATCACCACTCCTCCCTGCCTTGCTTGGTTATGTATTCAGTATCAGAATCATCTTGAAAAATATTTTAATATTTTTTTTAATTTATAAGTAAAATTTGGTGTAGAGAAAGTAAGTAGAAGGGAACAGGAAATTAAATAAAGTATGTGGTTCCATTTTCAGTTCAGCAGTGGCAAGCTGCAATTCTGAAAATCCAGAGGATCACCACAGACTCTATCTACAGATCACTGACTTCCTAAGACGCCTCTTTGCTAATACACAGTTTTTCCAGGTAAGCCTTGCCAAAGGATTCCTTATAGAAGGATGTAACGGATTTTACCCTGGCTGGAAGCCAGGGGCCCGAATGGTCGCTCAGTCCCGACAATAAGATGATATACAAAGGGTGGTTTGGAATAAGGCAGTTTAATATAGCGCAAACGAAGCAAAGCAAAAGCCCGCGCAGAAGCAAAGCAAAAGAAACTAATCTCTACTTCCCCATCTGCAGAAGTATCCACATCCAGGGAAGCAGGGCCCTACGCGTCTCGGGAAGAATGTCCCCCTCCCTTGCTCCCTTCCTCCGCTTTTATATCTGAACTGACGTCATATGGTATGGAATATCCCTTTGGTCAGTCTGGGTCAGCTGGCCTGCTCGTGTGCCCTCCCAGAATCTCATCCTCAGTTAGGGGGAAGGGGTAGTGTGCCCAGCTGTAGTCAAAACACTTGTGTGTTATCAACACCCTTCCAAGGCACAGCATTGCGAGGACTGCTGTGGGCTCAGACAGACCCAATACAGTGTATTTCTATCATTGTTAGAAAGGGATTTCAGTGTTCTGTGCTTCCAATCATATTGTCCAGAATGATTACAAATAAGAACTTGGTGTTCATGACTTCAGATGTTTCATTCCAAAAGGTCAGTAGGATTGCCTTTGTAAAAATCAAAGTGTGAAGGGTTATTATTACTTTGAATATTATTAAAAATAGCAAATGATTGAGGAGTTTTAATTTTTTTGTTGTTTGCATGAAAGTTCCTTGTGGAAAAGCTTGAGTGATCTCTGAACAGGCAAAGCTCACTTTGCTGTTCTTCATTAACCCCCAGCTACTCCATTCTGAGCTCAGTAGGACCCACATTCTGCTTGTCTGGGAGCCTTGACAGGCCTTAGGAGCAGGATATTCATGTTCTTGAAAGAGCTGACAAACTTGCCCCTTGCAGGTTTGCTGAGCCAACAAGTCCTTGTGTTTGCAGTGTTCTTCCTCCCTTTCTTGTCTTCCTGCCAAGGGGGTGGCTCAGAGCTTGCACATAGGTGAAGAACCAAAAGATATCCCTCAGCCAGAGCATGCTTGCTTTGGATGAGAGCTAGGCAATAGAAACTAGCAAACCACTGGCTATGGTCTCTGGTTCTTATACAAATGTTCCTTCAAAGGAAAATAAAGGGTTTGTGGTGAGGGATAGTTGTGACAGAAAACTAAGCAGAAACTTGTGTTGCACCACTATCTGAATCTGTAGTGACTATTGTGTCACTATTGGTTCCCCCATCTCAGGGAGACAGTAGCACTAAAGGAGTTGCAGAGATTGGCAGGAAACACAGAAAAAGGCATTAAACAGGAGTTTTAGAGTATGACTTTTCTACAACAATAAGGCTGAGGGGGTGTACTGTGAAATCAGTTTTTCCTACATGGTGTGAATTTGGTACACAGAATGATTATTCATTGTGTCTAACACCAGAAGAACTAGAAAGCATGCAATAAAATGAACAACATATTAAAAATACATACTTGCATATACAAATNGGATGCCATTGGCCTTCTTAGCCACCTGGGCACACTGCTGGCTCATATTGAGTTTCCTATCAATCAGTACACCTAAGTCTCTCTCCACTTCACTAGTCTCGAGCCACTCCTCCCCCAGCCGGTAGCGGTGCATGGGGTTGTTATGGCCGAAGTGAAGAACCCGGCACTTAGTTATGTTAAATCTCATACTGTTAGAGCATGCCCATCTCTCCAGTCTGTCAAGGTCCCTCTGGAGGGCCTTCCTACCCTCCGGCAGTTCAACATTTGCCCCCAGCTTAGTATCATCTGCAAACTTGCTAATGATGGATTGATCGGATTTAACTCCAGGGGCATCAATACACGGGCAATTACTAAACTTGAAGGTCCAGATATGATTTCCAGCTCAGGAGGTCCTCACAGCACAGTTTGCTGTAATGTAGGAGCATATGCTGGGCAACAGAGCACACTGTGTGCACAATCCTTACACTTTTTGTCTAAACTTCCACTCCTGGCCATTGTCAGAAAACAGGCATTGATCTACACAGACCTTTGGTCTGTGAATACCTATGTTCTGCATAAGGGCAGAGCTTTTCTTGTGTTTATGAACTGAACAGGCCCCGAAAAGAAAAAAAAAGGCTTTAGGCAAGATACAGTGTTTTCCAGTTTTAAATTTCTTTTGCGAGTGTCATGCCTGGCATGGTCTCAGTTTGTCCTTCCACTTGGTTCTGCATCACTATATGTGATTTCAAGTCCATCTCACAGCTCCCAGATGAGGTGGTATGGGAAGGGGTAGTGTCTCTTTCAAGGTTTAAAGAGACACATTCAAAATAAGACTAGGAAAATGGAAGCAATGGGAAGACAGGCAGCAAAAGAACCCAAAATACTATAAGTTGGCAGTTGACTGTACTCTGTGGATTCACAAGAAAATAAAAGGCTGCACACATTTCTTTTATGCAGGAATTTTTAGTTGCCTGTAATAAGAAAACAAAAAGGGAGTTTAAGCAGAAATCACCAAAGCTAGATAATGTGAAGGTCACAGTCTGTTTTGATTTAGGCTGCAGTACAGTACATCAAAACAGTGCTGCCAAGAGGCAAAATAAAAAAAGACTGGCAAGATTTTTTTTTTTTTTTTTTCTTTGAGAGCAGAAATTCAGATCCATCTCAAAGCAACAGATTGAGACAGTTATGAAAATGGTTGCAGACCAGAGATAGAAAATGTTCCAGCTAGCTTGAAACACACCAACTCTGGCAGCAGCCGAGAGATCAGTATAGGGTACTCATCTTACCCAAGAAATTGGGCTGCTAAGAGGATCAGAGACTCCTGGACTTGATAGGGAAAGGAACCCATCCTGCTTACCTTATGGGTGTGACTGAACCTCTGGAGATCATTTCAATTCCCTTAATATGGTGCTACACTAGCCCAGGAGTTTGGGCAGTGCTGGGATAAATTATCTCAAGCATAAAGTAATGTCCTGGTACACTGTGCACACTCCTTGTAGAAGATACAGAGGTGGGTAGCAGGTACAGTAAGTACCAAGGTAAGGCATGTGATGAGCACTCAATTCAAATACAAAAAGCAACCTATGGTCTCCTTTTCTTTCTTCTGGAGAGCTGATGATGTGACAGGTTTTATTGCTAGTCATTCATGCCAGTGCTGTTACGCCATTTCTAGTTAACTGTCCAGGTACAAAGTACTGTTGTTGGATTGTGTATGGTCACTGTTTCATAGTCACAGAGCTACTGAGCACAGCTCCTCTTGAGCTGCT
Source organism: Pitta sordida (assembly GCA_013390025.1). Classification (NCBI taxonomy): domain Eukaryota; kingdom Metazoa; phylum Chordata; class Aves; order Passeriformes; family Pittidae; genus Pitta; species Pitta sordida. The sequence continues at coordinate 38,381 of WEKX01021789.1, forward strand.
GCTCTGGCTGTGAAGGCTGCCAAGGGCATGCACCCCAGTGGTGTAAAAAGCTTCAGAAAGACTTGCACAAGAGGAGGGGGGAAATAATTTGGACAAGGGAAGGGAGAGCTCTTAAAAGGGCAGTGATGCAAAAATAAGAACAGTCACATCCTTCCATGGTACATGACAGAAAAATGCTTTAGGACCCGAGATTAGTTAAGCAATCTTGTCATTTTTTCAAGAGCTATTGTCTTAAAGTCACACCATAAGAGAAGTTTAGCAACAAATGCAGCGAAGAATTAATTTAGACTGAGGTCCAAAGGTTTTACTTCAATGAAAGTCAGTGAGGTTTTTTTCCCAAATAGTACTGAGCACCTTTGGGTCTTCAAAGGTACACTTTCTTTTAAAATTATGGATTTTATATGAGTCATTTGACAAGCAAGTGAGATTTAGTGCTCCTTAAATTATGTATTTTTAAACAGTACCTATTTTTAAAAGCAGTCTTTCCCTAAAGAGTCGTGAATGAATGCAGAAGGTGGACTAGATGGACTGCAGGCATGAACACTTTCATCTTCCATACTTTAATTTCTCAAGAGCAGCTTATTCTCCATAAGCTGGTGAAAGAGAGGACCATTTCCATCTGGTACTAAAAGTGGAGTAAAGCCTGAAGTAGGCAGAAGTTAAGGCCTCAAGGAAGATCTCGTATCTTCAGAGCCTGTTAGTTGATGCATTTGCTACCATCGTCAGTAACAGCTGTCTCAATGATGTAAATAGACACAGGGTGAAACAGCCCAGTGATTCTAGAAGGAAATTGGTTGAAAATTTGAGCCCTTCTTCATCAAGCATCTCAGGTATTTTGACAAGTGCTGGTTGCTGATTCAGAGAGAAAGGAGGGCTCATGGTGCAGTAGCTGACACATCAGCTCCTGACCAACTCACTGTACATTTGAAACACAATCAGCTCCATTGTTTTTTAATCCTGCTTGACTCTGGGGGGGCTTTCAGGAAGAAGATCTTCCCTACGATTATGAGACTGTGATGCTGAGATGCACTGAGACCTTCGATGATGAAGATTTCTAAGTAGCATCTCTGTTTGCAAAGGTTTTGCCAAGCAGTGCCAGGTACACCAGGCACGTGAAGAGGCTTCACCTGTTTCAGTGAAGCATCTCTCTGAGCAGCGTATAGAGATGCTGTGTTAAAGTGGTTTGTTACCATTGACTTCTCCTTCTACCATTATTACTTCTTGATATATGAGCTGAGTAATTTATACTTCTTAAAAATCTTAGGGGTTTTAGCTATTTATTATATCTCAGTAAATGCTTTTATCCATTACTATTTAATGTTAAACCTCACTTCAGGCATGTACAGTTAAGTGACCTTGTTTGGCATAAGCTGTGGAAGAGCAGCAGAGAGGCCACATCAGTAGCAGCCTGCACACTACCACAAGAAGCAGGTCTCAAACTACAACCTGTAAAAATTACCATCCTGACAGTGATTACTTTTCTGGTGCCATTTTTGAGCTTGGGCTGACACGGGAAGAGGGGTTTCCTCACAAAGAGTGGGATGAAACTCTTCCATTTCCTTATGAGGACAGGGGCATGGACACCCACTCCCAAATCACCCAGGAAACTGCAGGCACAGTAATACAACTTGAAGAATTTACTTTTGCAAAGTGTAAAGCTGAGTGATCAGCCCTGTGCTCTTCTTCCACATCTAATGCTTTAATGAATAGTGCTGCTCCGAGTGTTTTAGAATTAAAAGTGAAAATGAATAAAACCTTTCACATCTCAGACTATTATTACAGGCTATTCTGCAGACTTGGATAAATTGTTTTCTGATAGTGGTTATGTTGAATTCATGCTAACAGCCATCACAAACAGAAAAGATAGAAGTTTTATTTTAAAACCTAAACAAAAGCAGGCATGCCCACATATCTGTTGGCCTTCAGTAGCGAGGCTTTTAGACTGAACACAAGAGGGCTGGGCTGTTGGTGCATAAAAGCATGATGCATTCAGGTAAGCATACATGGAGCCTAGTACTGAATCACAAGGGAAGAATAAGGGCTACAGAGCCCCTTGTGTCCCTGTGGTTGAGGCACAGGGACACTCCCTGTGAATGCTTGGCAGACTGCTGTCTTTGAAATTGGGCATGGATTTAAGAGCCTTTTGGAGTTCTCCATGGTGCAGCCTTGCCACTCCCTGGCCTTTCTAGTGTCCTTTATTTGTGTATGCTATCATTGCTTTGAAATGATAAGCAGTGATGGCTTTCCCTCCACTCCCTTTCATTCTAAAATGCTGAGCACATGTGTCCCCTGGGCAGTTTGGGTTTGGGGTTGTGTGCTGGTTGAAACACATGTACACACTTTGGAGGGGATCCAAGGTCAAATAAGTCTTTCCTTTAGCTAATACAAGAGACATATATATGTGTCTATAGTAACAAATGTTTACATTAAGTGTTCTGCCTCTGCATTCTTATCTTTGTATAGATTTGGGAGGAACCTTCAGTTGTTCTCAGTATTGAGGTTGCTTTTTTTACAAGCTTTTCACTGCATAAAACATACAGACTTTTCACATAGAATCATAAAGCTTGGAAAAGACCTCCAAGATCATCAAGTCCAACCTTTGATCAAAGACCACCATGCACACTCAACTATATCATAAAATGCCACATCTACTCAGTTTTTAACACTTACAGGGTTAGTCACTCCACCACTTCCCTAGGGAGCCTGTTCCAATGTTTAATCACTCTTTCAGTGAATAAATTCTTCTTAATATCTGACCTGAACTACCTCTGGCACAACTTGAGGCCATTTCCTTTTGTACTATCACTGGTTGCCTGGGAGAAGAGACCAACCCCTCGCCTCACCACAACCTCCTTTCAGGTAGTTCTGAAGAGCAGCAAGATCTCCCCTGAGCCTCTTCTTCTCCAGGTTAAACAACCCCAGCTTCCTCAGCCCCTCTTCATAAGATTTGTGCTCCAGAACCTTCATCAGCTCCGTTCCTCTTCTCTGGACTCGCTCCAGCATCTCAATGTCTGTCTTGTAGTGAAGGGCCCAAAACTGAACACAGGATTTGAGGTGCAGCCTCACCAGTGTCGAGTACAGGACAATCACTTCCCTAGCCCTGCTGGCCCCCCTATTTCTGATACAGGCCAGGATGCCATTGGCCTCAATGGTCATCTCCAGTTCTGTTTGCCACACAACACTTGGTCAGGTTTGTTACATTAATGATTCTTTCACCACATCCATCTTAATTCCTGCATCAGCTGAGGTCAAACTTGGTAATACTGGCACATGCTATAAGACAGTCATGTGAGGAGATAAAGTTCAATTAAAGGATTAACAACCTTTTCTTATAATCCCTTCATCCCTTTTGAAGGCCAGTCCAGGATAGAAGTTAAACAGTAGAATATTTAATTTTCAAATTATTTTCAGCCTGTCACCTACAAGAGGAGACAGTTTTAAATGGACACCATACACTATGTAAATGCATTATCTTAATCATCAGACATGCGAGCTTCTGATACTCCACAAGGAGAATTTTAGGTTAAGGTTGGCCTGAACATTAATGCAAAACAACAGGTGTGTTGAGTTAATGTGAAAACAGTAAGTCCCTCAAATAGTAGCAAACTTTGTGGGCCGTGTAATGACATTAAGGAGAAAATGAAAAACACATTACTTCGGTTCCTACCCTTGCATAATCATAGAGCACAAGCCTACATGTAATGCAGGAAGGTGGTTTCCTCTCCTGTCGAACCAACCCTACACAGAAAATAGTTGTTCTGACCTAGTGTGTGTGAGGTCTGCTTTGCCTTGGCAGTGAAGCAGCCTTAATTCCTGAGCCTTAATTCCAATTTTTAGGTGTGCACAGGTTCCACACTGAGCAGTGCTCAGTGTTTGGTCTGATGGAAACATTTAATAGAAAAATCCAGAAAAGTGTAGACTAGCAGGCTACTGGAGCAGTGCAGTGGGAAGGAGTTGCTGGCAGAAAGGCAGCAGGGATGGAGCAGTGGGAAACATGGACACACCAGTGGAAGTGCAGCCATTGCAGAGCTTTGGGCGGACCAAGCAGAACAGGACTGAGTAGGACCCAGTACATTACAGCTGCACAGCAGTGTGGCAGCCCCTCACTTCACAACACATTGAGCATGTAATATATATTAGGTTTTTCTGTGGCTGGGTTTCTGGTAGTGGGAGGGCTATGGGGGGAGGCTTTTCTTCAAGAAGTTGCTGGAAGCCTCCCTCATAGCTGGCAGAGCCAGTGCTGGCCANGAGGGGCCGGTCCGGGCCCCCTCCTGGCGGGCCCCGCCACTGCCAAAAGCCAGGCCAATCAGGAATGATAGAGATGCCTCTGTGATAACACATTTAAGAAGGAAAAAAATAGGAGGAGTGAGAGAATCATGGCTGCCAGAGAAGTGCAGTGAGACGATGAAACAGTAAATGCAGGCACCAAGGCCAGGGCCGAAGGAGGGGGAGGAGTTGTTCCAGGCGTCTCCCTGCAGCTCGGGGTGATGACCATGGTGAAGCAGGCTGTCCCCCTGCAGCCCATGGAAAGGTCACAAGGATGCAGAGATCCAGCTGCGGACCATGGAGCAGCCCACGCTGGAGCAGGTGGATGCTGGAGGGAGGTTGCAGCCCAATGGAATTCCACATCAGAGACTGTGGCCCATGGAGAGTTGAGTCCATGCTGGAGCGGAGCTTCTGGCAGGATCAGTGCCTCGGTAAGGGACCACACTGGAGCAGCCTGTACTGAAGGACTGCACCCTGTGGAGTGACCCACAGGCAGCAGTGTTTGGAAGAGCTGCTGCCCCTGGGATTGGACTTATGCTGGAGAGGGTCCTGAAAGACTTTCTCCCCATGGAATGCAGGGAAATGGCCTCCTCCCCTGAGCAGCAGCAGAGAAACACCAACTGCTTGGTTCCCCCCTACTCCTGTCCTCTGCTGCCCACCGGAGGAAGGGGGAATGTGGTATTTGTTGTAAGAGACAAAGGAGTGGGAGGGAACGGTGCCTTAAAGATTTATATGTAATACTTTTCATGTTAAGCTCTGATCTTCTTATAAATAAATTTTTATATCCCTATCTTGGAGTTTGTTTTGCCTGGGACAGTAAAAGATTTCTGTTAGTCCCCATTTCTGCCGTACCAAAACCCTTCAGGTTTTTTTCCTCTCTCCCCTGTTTGTATGTGGGGTGAGTGAGAGAGCGACTTTTGGTGAGTCTCTGGCATCCAGCCAGGGTCAAACTACTACAGCATAACAAAGGGCAGTCCTACTGCCTGGGTCATGTCTTCTTGTGAGAAAGCTATAAAAATGAACCTCTGGTTAGCTGCTCTGGAGCCGGTACACCTGGGTACAAGCAAATACCCATCACCAGGTCTCCTCAGCCAGGACAGGAGGAGCCTCTGTCTGGACTTCCCAATCAGCTCTTTGCCAAGCTGCAGAGTGACCCCACACCTGGCTGACATCAGGAAGTCTTGCTGCACTCAGGACTCAGTAGCATGAAGGGGAGATACAGTTGACAGGTACTTGGCTCTTGTGCAAGCGGTCTGGAACAACCTTCAAGTGGTCAGTTTTACACTTGAGGACCGTCTGATTTTCATTTTTTCATTAAGTAGCAAATAAACAGAAGGTGTTTTACTGTGATGCAAAGCCAAAGCTTTTCCCAAATCTCAAGTGGCCACCTGCAGATTAACCCCTGCCTACCTAATTTTAAAATTTGGAATTTGTCTGACTGAATTATGGGGATATGGAATGAGATGAATCATGACCTAGAGGTGCCTGCTCCTTTCCCTTGGCCAGGATGAGGTATAAAACACAAGCTGAAAGGCGAGTGTTGTCATTACAGATCTTTAAAGTGGTAGGGATTAGCCTCAACCCAAGGGACGCTGAGAGTGGTACAGTGCCCACATCAGGGATGTCTTCTCCATTGGCTCCTTGAGCTGCCAGATCAGGGGACAGGAAGTTCTCTGCTTCAGCTGAATATCTTCTTCTAGGAGTTCCCAAGGTTCAGGGCAAGAAAAGAAAGATAACACCTTTCCCAGGTATTTCTTGGGCTTTGGTGTCCCCCTAGGAGGGATTAGGTTCTTCCTAGAGGTGGTCAGGCAGGAGGAGAGAGGAGATCCGTCAAGGTCAACAATAGTGCAGGGAGCAGAGCTGGGAAGAGGACGACAGTATTCTCCTGTACCACCCTGTAACAGCTTGTAGCTCATGCTCAAATGATGGGGGCTGCAGACACACTTTCAGACCTCTGCTTCTGAGACGAGTTTTACCTGTGCTGAGTCAAGTTCCTTATATCCTTGTATCAGCACTGATCTCAGAGTCTCTTTCTGAGCTTGCTTTAACAGTACTTTTTTGTCCAGCAACCTTCAGTTCATCCCTTCTCTTGTCACCAGATAGCCTTTTGGGGCAAGCAGGGAGATACTGAAACCAAGAGACAGTGCAGTATTTGGTGCCTATGCCAAATGGAAGATCATAGACCTTGGAAACAAGCTGAGAGCTCTCCGTCCCTCCCCTGTGGCTATGCTTCCACGCCAGGAGCCCCCGCTCTTCCTGTGTTCCTGCAACAGCAAAAATGAGATTATTGTGTTTAAAACAGCAGGTGTTTGAGCATAGGACTACTTTGTGTGCCTCACACCCGTGTCTCAAAATCCCAGCAGACCCAGCTCAACATACAGATCCTTTGTACTTAAACCCTTCTAGCTCTAAACCTCTTTACAAATATAGTGAGCTTCCAGACAATATTTGTCTTCCTGCAATGGTTTCCAGATAAAAAGTCTTCTGCTTTCCATGGGAATCAAGTATACCTAGACAAATTTTGCACCTGCCATTGAGGATCCAAGAACTGTTCAAAGGGAAGATTCATATAGTGCTAGTCAGTCATAGGTGTTTATCCTAGATGTTTATCCTAGGCATTCCTGAGTGCTCATAGCTGTTGCAGCAGGTGAGTCCCTCTCGGGAAACAGTGTGAGGACACCTGTAAATTCTGCCCAGAGGAGCTGAAGCTTGAGGGCTACAGGAAAATTAATGAGCCAAAGGGAGATTGGTTTTCCATGAAGCCTGAGACGGTAAAAGATTATGGTTAAAAAAGTGTTCTTCCTGCTCTTTTCCAGTAGCAAAAAAGAGAGGATTTCCTTTCCTACACATGTGCCAGCCCTCCCCAGACTTGATGAAAATCCAGGACTCTTTGCTGCCTGTGAGGGCCAGCTGTAGATGCTACATCCCGTTGTTGTTCACCAGCTTTTCCTACTGATTTCCACTTCCGTGGCTCCAATTCAGGCTCAGTTTTAGCAGCTCCCATAAGTAGCCACACATTGGCTCTTTCCACTTCTTGAGCTGCCTTTCTCTCTCCTTTTAACTAGCAACAAGGCTGTAGGCTGGCATTTTCCCTAAAAGACATATTTCCCAAATAAACCTTTCTCTCATCCTGGGCTGTTCCTGACAAATTAGTTAATTTTTGTTAAGCTGCTGTTTTCCAGCAAGAGACCATTTCAGTGATGTCTCCTGTTCCTCACCCCTCTCTGGGAGGAGTGCAGTCACATGGCATTGCTTGGTTGCTAGTACAACCCCTACCCATAGAACAGTGGTCACGAAGACAAAAAATACCATGGAACAAACCCTAGGACAGGCACAAACTAGTAGCTCATTTCAGCAAATCCTACCTGGAATGGTGTTATCAAGGATAAACCCCAGGAGTCCACCCACAAACATTCCAGTGGTCAGAAGCACCTGGATCACCTGGTCAAGCTGGATGATTCCTAGCAGAAAAACAAAGCCTTGGATTGGTTTAAGGACTCAAGGTTTTTGTGGAAGCTACAGAAAGATTTATTTTTGACCTCAGGAGCCAGGAAAAAACACTTCAACCAGCAAAGTGTCCTCTTGCCCTCCCAAGCACCAAAAGGCCCCGCCCCAGCTTTATCACCTGTATATGTGCACCTGCCTGATACATATGCACAAAACCTCATGAATATGTATCCCATCACCATTATGTTATAAATTTACACTTTGCTTTAAGCCTTTGACCAACCAGCTCCAATGTTTCATGTCCCTTTGTTCCCTGTTTTGACTAAAACTCTGTTCTGTTTATCATTCTGTGCTGGGAAACTAGAAATTTTGCCTTCAGTATTCAGCCTTAAATTTCAGGCCTGGCAAGTGCCTTTAACACCTACTAATTCTTCTAAATCCAAATTTTCTAGTTATTTCACTAAAATCTCTACATTTCTAAGCCTCCAAGTTATATCTATCTCACTAAAATCTATGAATTCCTAAATCTTCAAATCAGGATAATGGTGTAGGGATACAAATATTTTTACCAGCAATATACCTGGTGCCAAGAGGCTGCAAGCTGTATGCTTGCTTGGGCTAGACTTGCAAATCCCAAAGCAGAGAATAAGATTTGGCAATGGAAGAGACATTGATCTCACTGCCAGTTTCAGACCTAGAGTTTTATTCTATATGATTATTCAATGGCCTGTACTGGACAGGAGATGACTCATAAATACACTAAGAGCCTATTAACAGTGCAGACCACAGCCTTGTCTCAGAAAAAGCCTCTTTCTGCTCCAGTCACATTCTGTAGCTCCATGACATAATACTTAGTAGTTCCCTACAGGAGCACAAGCTTCAAATCCCAAAGAAATACATTTAGCACCAGATTTTACTAGAAACTAATCAGGTGGGATGTTTTCCCTAGAGGGTTAATGGACACAAGCAAAGCCCCGTGGCACTGTTAGACAATCTATAGAGCATGTGGTTTGTGGGCACAGCTCTTTAAACAGCTCACCCAGCATGCCATGTATCCTTTAGGAAGAAGATACTATGACCTTTGTGATGAACACATTAGTCACATGAGGCACAGTGAACGGATAACTGTTGGAGAACTGGAAATTTCAATAATAGGAACTTGATGGAATTTAGTAGAGACTGATCTTGTATTTTAGAAGCACAGTTTTATTGTGAACGAGCACATAAGAAAGCCTCATTCATCAAGACTTTGATCAGGATTCAGCCCTAGAGTACCCTCTTGCCCCATCCAAAGAGAATGTCCCAGGGAAGTGCTCTGCAATCCTTAGTTCAGGAAGAATCTGGTGAGGTGCAGTCACTGATCTACAGCAGATATTTCCATTCCAGAGCTGTGCATCAGACCAAAAGGCAAGAACAGCCCTCTTAGAAAGAAACAGGCAACAGTAAAAGCACAAGTTTCAGGATTTTATCCAGAAAAACAGCCTTTGCTTTAGTTTTATACTACAGAAAATGCTTCTGATGTCACTTCTTACCTGTTTCCAGCAGTGTACTATTTTTGCTTGCCCAGTTGGGAATTGTGAGGCCAGCAAATACAGAAAATCCAAAGATAAAGATGTTTCTTGAGGAGTTCATATCTGTGTACTGCACAGAGAAATTGTATACATTACATTTGGAATTATCCAAAACTGTGGATTAATTGTTGTGTTCAGGGGACATGGTAGGATGCAAACACTGCACTCAGGAGTGGACCCAGACTTGGTGGTGCTGCGATAGTTGTGATCTTGCAGTCCCCAGTGCCAGCCAGCCATCCCTGCCCTGACCAGGCAGCCCTCTGCCTTTTAGCCCCTCTGGGTATTTCTCCTTATCTTTACCCAAGGAATTGCCAACACAAACGTTTGCATTTGCTGCAGCGTGGTTGTGTCTGGCAAAGTCTGGTAAGAAACTAAAGTCCCTTTCCCTAGGGAAGAAACAGTGCTCACACAGCTGTTACCTGCAAATTCGAAATCCCCACTGCTGTGATAATTCCAAACATCACAAGGAACATGCCTCCGATCACAGGGCTGGGTATGCTGGCAAGCATTGCCCCAACTTTCCCGAAGATGCCGCTCAGGAGCATGGCACAGGCACTGGCAATGATCACCTTTCGACTCCCTACCTGGAGTAATAGGAAGAGGAGGCAGTCACACACCTATGCGCAGAGAGGGAGGCAAAGGATGGCAGGCTCCAGCACCAACCTGTCGGGCAGGGGTTGCACCTCTGGCCCAAGCAATCAGTGGCACATTCAGTTGAAGATTAGGATACTGCTGCTGGTGAGCTGAGATGCTAACACTGAGTGGGAAGCATTGGGATTTGTGCCTCAGTAAATATTTATAATGAAAGGCACTCTGAGAGCATCATACCTATTTATTCAGTATTATCCTTTCCTACTGTTGCAAGGACTTCAACAGTTTGCTGTTAAACAAAAATTAAAAAGTTAATTGAAGAGCACAGTAAACTCCACTCACAGCCTTGCTCTTGCTCCAGCCTAGAAATACCTTGGCATACATATAGCCAGGCGCTGCAACCGCCTTGTCAATTCACCAGGCAATCACTGAACAAAACACTCTCCACCAGGGTTTGGATTACAATCTAAAAATGTCTTTCAATGATCCCAGTAGTGTCCCACAATGATCCTTCCATTCCCTTGCAGACCAAGATTTGAGAGATTAGATTTGGCTGGCTGCTCCAGTCCTGAGCTCTGGGATCTGATACATCCTCTCTAAGGTCAATAAATAAGAAATAAGAAAGCTCTTGGTCTGTCCCTATCTATCATCACCCATCTAAGTTCAGTAAAACCATTCTTTTTCTCATTTCTTTCCCTTAGGAACAGCCAGGGTAGCCATTTCTTGGTTGGGCACTACAGCAAGGATCAGATGAAGCATAAAGACATGACCTTCATTCAGAGCATACAAATAGGAAAGAAAAAGAGTATGTGCCAAAAAAAGGGTTGAAAGAGAAATTTAAGACTATGGAAAATGAAAAGAAAAGCAGCAACATTTGTTCGACTTTCGATTCAAGATATGCCTTGCCACACCAAAACTTGGACATCTTAAAGAATCCTGCTAAGATTTGCAACATTCATGTCTTAGGCAGGGAAATTCTGTAATCCTCTGCAAACATTTTATAATTCAATTAAATACTTTAATCTCTCCCTTTAAGCATCAGAAGAATGTCATAGTTACAGGAAGGGCCTTTTGTGAACACTTTCAGCAAAAACATTCACAGTAACTAGTGATTCACGGGTACACAGGTTCGCAGGTTATTCTGAGTTGGAAGGGTAGTGTCTCTTTTTTAAGTAGTTCTTGAACACATCCCTTTAAAATACTATAAGTCTTACTTGATTGTGAAAAATAAATTAAAATTTAAAATATTTGGTGTGGAGTTTCAAAATAAAATCACGCATTATCTTCAGGTGGGCCTTTTATATTCTTTGGTTTAAAACCTTGGGACACTATTACCATCAAGATGTTAATTTAATAAAAGCCAACAGATCTATTTGTTCCAAGATTGGAACAGAGGTTCAGATTCTCAATTTGCTAAAATGTTGAATTACCATGTATAGGAGTTGGCCTCAAAGGCAAATGACTTAATCCAGTCATACCACAACTTGAGTACATGCTGCTAAAGCCTCTAGTCTAGGGTTTGTTTCAATTATGGCAGGAAAACAAGAAAATCAGTTCTCCTTCTTAAGGTTGAAGAAACTGCTGAGTTCCCTTCAATATATAGTGACTCTGAGGCCTTCATCTCTATTTAAAATCCTCCTTTTCTTTTCTTGGAAATGAGAGCTCAGTACTGGCATACTGGGCAATATAAAGCAGTTTAAATATTTGTGTTTGGTGCCATGTAAGATGTTGCATCTTGGCAGCTTCCAGCAGCTTCTCCTGCCTTATCTGACAGCTCCTGTGGGTATCTGAGTTCTCCAAAGACTTCTCAGATGGTGCTGGACACCTCTGTTTAAGCACATGAAACATGTCCCTTGTGTTTCCATTTGTTATGGAAAAATGTGTTTCCCATGTAAAAAAAGAAATTAAATCTGCCTTGCTCTCTCAGCATCCCCACCTGTCCCAGCTAGAGTGTTTACACTGATTTAAAGTTGACTGAGATGACACTGTATTTTCAGGTCTCTAAACTGTGGACGGAGTAAGCAGATCTAAGGGAAATATCTCTCCTGAATCAGCAAGGATGGCACATCCACCTGAAGGACTTGTCGTACATGTTGAGAATGTGTCCTGTAATCTGATCATTATGAGTCTGGGCAGCATCCCATACATACCATATATGCAGCAAACTACATGACAGGAAAGAATTAGCTCAGGTATAGGGTCAGTATACACAGACTTGCTAGTGGCAAGGTGCATGTGTTGACAGGCTAAATTGGGATTCATGCAGACATCCAGATAGTCCTTGTTGCTGGGGGCAGGCACCTAAGTCAAACACACTTCAGTCTGTGAAAAATGGTTATTCCGAGTGAGGTTTATAAGATGCAGTGAAATAAACAATACAGCAACCTCTTGAATTTCAGGGGGGGTTGGTTCCAGAAAGATCTCACAGTAAGCGAGATCTGTGAAGTAGCAGTAAATACAGTAAGTGCGTGCTTCCTGTGGCCTGGGGGAAGGGAGTCTGGCCCCAAGGAGGCAGAGGTAGCCCCGCTGCCCAGCCACAGACCAGGGAAGGGGATCCGGCCCCAGGGGGGCAGAGACAGCCCAGCCATGTCCCAGGGGAAGTGAGTCTGACCCCAGGGGGACGGGGGTAGTGGGGCCACAGCCGGAGGGGGATGCGTGGCAGCCTCACCCAGAAAACCTTTCATGGAACAAAAAACCTGCAAAGAACTGAAGCCACGAAATTCAGGGAACTATTCTTTTGTAGAGTGGAAGCTGTAGGTTAAAATATGCATTTATTTACTGAGTCACAGCTCTTCTGGCGTTACACTGCTTATTTGACATTGTTTCAAAAATGGATGTACCTATCCTCTGGCTGTGAATCTTAGTGAAAATCTATGATCTGATTGTCAAACTTATCACTGGAAATTTACTTCCCTTGTAAGAGCAATTAATATTCTCAAGGGGTTCACAAAACTTTACAGAGAGCTTAATACACAAACCTTTGCCATCACATTTTATAATCCCAAAGAAACACTCTATCTTTCACATGATTGCCATTCTTGGGTTATAAAAATTATGGAATTTAAAGCCCTATTACATCTTCCCTTCCCTTCTTTGTAAATACATTTAGGAAGAAAGATAGTGTTTGATAAAGTCATTCCTCAGGAACTTTTCAGGTAAGCTCAGGTGTAACATGCTCTCTTTAGCCTTATCTAAGCCAGGTGCCACGAGTGAGTACACTAATGCCATATGCAGATCATAGGCAAAGAGAAGGACTGCCAAATCTCTGTTAAGTCATTCTAGTGCTGCTGAGGTGATAACCAATGGGCCAGGGCACAATTTTCTACTGTGCCTTTCAGGAGGTGGGCTAAGATCACATCCCAGGCCCAGCACATACACATGTGCACCAATCCCTTGTACATATATATACCCATAAGGGAACCCTCCAGGAGTCACTTCGGACACTCCATTGCAGCGAGGCTCACCTTGGTGATGCCCAGGGCCCCCACATTCTCGCTGTACGATGTGGTGCCGTTCCCTGTCCCCCAGGCCCCAGCCAGCAGGCAGCCAACTCCTTCCATCCCAATCCCGCGGCTGATGGCATGCTTCGGCGGTGGTGGGGCCCCAGACAGGCGGGCACAGGTATAGTAATCTCCCACGGACTCCAACATGGAGGAAATCACCCCGGCTAAGATGCCAAATATCCCAGCCAAGCTGACTGTTGGCATTCCCCACTGGCCTGCAAGTAAAGAGATTGGTTCAGGTGGGTGGGGCACATTTGCCCTGAAATCTGTTGTTGGGGCAGAAGGACAGCAGGAATGACTGTGGGTGTTTGCCTGATTTTGGCATTTCACCTCCCAGTGCTAGGCATGAATGAAGGTGCAAGCAGGAGCAGGCAGGATGGGGAAGGGGAGACAGTGGTACCTGGGTAAGGCAGTCGAAACCAGGGAGCCTGTGACAAAACATCCCCACGGGCATCTGTCCGAGCCAGGTGACCATAAGCAGTGGGTTCCACAGGGAGGACGTTGGTCACTGTCAGCACGTAGCAGAGCAGCCAGCTCAGGGAGAGCCCCAGGAGCACCTGCCCATCACATGCAGCAGTGTGGTCTGGTTAGGATATAGCTGTGTCTCAGCAGGGTTGTGGGGGACAAGGTGTCTCCCTGCCTGACGGTTTTCCCTGTACATAGAATGGAGGAAAAGAGACAGCAGGGGCTCCTTCCTAGTAGCCCTCCTTCCTTCTTTCTCTCCCTCCCCATGGTCAGGGCCAGGGATCTTTTTCCCCTCTGCCCTCACCACACAAGCTCAACTGGAAGGCAGTAACTTGTCTGGACACTTGTGGAAAGAACCCAGGCAGCCTGGGGCAGGTGAGGCCAGTCACTCTGTCACAATTCCCCAGTGTCTCCAAGGTCCCCAACGTACCGGGAAGATCTGGAAGAGATAGACTGGAGAGAAGTGGCACTTCTTGCCTTTCCGGTAAGACGGCAGCGGCACAGGGACATCTTTCAGATACTGGGAGAACAGAACTATGGAAAAAATAGTCCTAGGAGGAGGCAAAATGAGATCATGAGCAAAGTGGGTACCCAGCTGCCCACCTGTCCCCACATTAATAGAAGACTTACTACGCAAGGACCCCGGACTCCAGAGGCCCAAAAACCCCACAGGCTTTCAGCACCAGAAGTTGTCTCCCCACTTCAGCAAGCCAGTGGTAGAACAAGCTTTCCATGAGACTCTACTGATAGCTCCTCCACATTTGCAAATATGTCTTTCCCCCCAATTGTTTCAATACTGACACCCCAGGCAGTACATCAGTGAGTAGGACACCATTGCAGAAAGCTTAAAAATGACACCTAGGTAAAAGAAAGACCTAATAGACATGCAAAGTCCAGGCAGGGCCTGAACCTCTGTGTAAGTCAGATATATTAGAAATACAGGATTTATTGGTTTCCTGATTTCAGGTTTACCAATGCTGCTCCACAAGTGGCAAAAAGCTCTAAAGTGGCACAGAGTAATAGAAAAGGAGTTGGACTGGATGTGCAAGTCCCTGTTTTGACGGAAAAGAACATGTTGGGACTGTGGGGCTGTACATGGCGCACACAAGCGCTCTTCCAACCAGCTGACAAGGGGAGAGCATGGCCCTCTGTCCGTGAGGGCTGCATGGCAGAGGGGTCCTCCAAGGCAGGGCTGCTCCTGTGTGCCCCTGGCAGCACCTGGGCCTCTTCCAGAGGCACACCTCTCCTCCCGTCCCTTGTGTAGGAGACATCTGTGAACAGCAGCACACAGCCGAGTGCACTCACAGCCTGCTCCTCATGTGTCTTTCCCCCAGAAAGGCCAACCAGATGTAGCTGGAGGCTGATAAATGTGGTGAGAGGGCAGGGACAGAGCATCCCACCTTGATTGCTGAGCTGGTAGAAGACCTTGGTCATTTTCTTCCTGTGTTAGCCAGTCCTCTGAAGGGCTCCTCATTTTATTATAACTAGTCTAAATTGTATGCATTGAGTAAATTAATCTGGATAGGATTTGATGAGAAATCCATTGCACCAGATGATATACAATGACAGCGCATGGAAAACTGGTAGGTTTTGTGTAAAAAAGTGACGAACTGTAGGTGCAATATTCAGGGACAGGCAGAATACCAGCAGTGTAAAGAAAATGCTATCCATCACAATTCAAAGCACTGGATGACTGGAGGCAGAAAGTCTGAGGAGGAACTGGTTTCCATTCACTACACAGAACCCAGACAGTGTAAGTGCACGTGCACGTTTTGTGCATTTGCATGAACAAAGGTGCTCAGCAGCCTTATGAATTACCACAGAACCCTCATCTGTCTCAGGGAAGTGACACTGCTTATTATTCAGGTTGCTTGACACATTCCATTAACAAATGCTATTTTCAGCTGCTTGTAATTCTACCTATTTTACCCATTTGGGATGAAAATTTCCATGGAAAATGTCTGCCTGAGGCCAAATATTTTTTTAAAAATAGATACCAAACCTATTTCTAAGAGTGATGCTCTGTAAATAGACATAGTGTATAGCCTGCATTGAACAGGTCATTTTGCCATGGGCAGTAGCAGGATTTGCTTATAACCTGGATCAGAAATTTGAGATTTAGTAGAACTTGTTCTTTAGGGCAAAGGATATTGCTGTTTCTCACAAAAATCTTCTCAGGTGTGCTCAGTCTGCAACAAGGATCATTCACTCCAAGTCTCAGGCAGTCCACAGAAACATCTCAGGCTTTATCACTTGCAGGCCATAAAGATTCTGAACCTTATGAGTATGACAAGGCCTTGCCCAGTGATGAACTGTGTGTGCACCATTACCAGGGAGTAAGTCACCACACACTAGAGAAGTTTCTTGAGGCAACAGTGGGGATCTTCCATCTTGGAAGCTCTGGGATGTGGTGGAGTTTAACATCTGAGTTTAGATCACATGGCTCATGTCTTCCATGTGGTCCATCACCACTTTCCCTCTTTCCCTAATGACAACCATGGAGCATGTAGAAGGCAGCAAAAGAGGACACAGCTAGGACTGCTCAGAGCACAATGATCAGGTTGGGGCTAAGGTATCTGGGTCAGGAAAGAAGGTACTGGGATTATCATGGGTAGAAGATGGAAGAGAAATTAACCAGACAGGAAGAGTGACTTGGGTTTAGATCAGGGACATTGGCTGGAGGACTGGGACCCCATTAATAGTTTGGCATGGTTTGGCAGAGAGGTTAAGTGTGAATGTGAGGTTAGGAGCTAGTGGCTGGAGAAGAGAGAAAGGAGAGATAGTCCAGACAAGGACATACAGTTTGAAGAGGAAAATTCAAACTGGCTAAACAAAGGAGTTTAGACAAATCACCTGGAGAATAGGACAACAAGCTTGAGATGTGACACAAAAAAACCCAACAAGCTTGAGATGTGATGCAAAAAACAACACTGAAAAGAGAGCTGGGTTTCAAGCAGGGTTTGGAATCATATGGGATGTTGGTGGAAGAGACCTACTAGGTGAAGAACTGAGGGGATGGAGAAGAGAGGAGGCTTTTGGGGTCTGGGAGGGCAGATGCAGGGAGGAGAAGAGATCAAGAGAGAAGTGGACGAGAGCATGTCTCAAAACAACATGCAGCCTTCCCAGGGCTACAGTCAAGCCTGGGTTCTGAGTCTCTAAAGTGAAAGCACCAGCAAATCATGGGAGCCCACAGAGAGGTTAACAACCTAATCATTTTGCATGCAATCACAACGTGAAGTCTACATTAGAGATCTGAAAGTGGCAAGTCAGCAGGGCAACCATGCAGTGGCATTTCTACTTTTTTAATTAATTTCTGAAATATCAAAGAAATTCCACCACTCAGCACACTCTGTACAGTCATGCAGAAGGGCACACACACAAATGTCCCTGAAAGAGCATTCACCGCTGCAAAGCTACATGTGCAGACAAACACAGGACCTCTGTAGAGAGAACAATTCCTCCTCCTCATGTGAAAACAATACATACATAAAGCACCAGCTATTTCAGTTTAGAATACCTGACTCTGAGTGCTCAACTTTGTAATTTTAAGAATGTCTTTTTAACCCAAATGATGGGTGTGCAAGACAGCACACACAGTTGGGACACACTGCCCACACATGGGAAAGACTTGTCTACTGACTTGTGAACTTTGGATTTTCACAAAAATTGGGGGGGGGGTTAACTCATTTTTCGGTTTTGCTTTGTTGCTGAGGGCTTTAAGTTACTGGGGAATGGGGGAGAATGACTATGTCATGTGGCTGCCTTGCACAAACCTGTCACATGTTAGTGCCCACCAAATAAACCTTGTACCCAGGGAAACTCTGCTACAGACTGTGACACTCGGTTTCATATTAGAGGAAGGTGATTTGTGCATGCTCAGCTTTCCCACAGAGAAGTGAGACTTACATGAATGCTATGCCCCAGTGCTGCCCAGCCTCATCCCCAGTAGACTCAAAGAGAGGTAGCGCAACTAAGGTGATGGTAGGTGCAATTGTCAGGGGACCGAGGAACCTCATCAGAAATCCAATCAGGCCAGAAAATCCAATGAAGATTTGAAAGCAGGAAGCTACAATGATAGATCCTTGCACCTGGAAAAATGGAGGAAGAAAACAGAGGTTGGAAGGAGCTGTTGACCCTTTCCTTCATAAGACAGTGCAAATCCAGCATGAGAGTCCAGTAACAGATTGGTGTGGAGGCCTCCTACTGACAATAGTAAAACCTGGCTGAACATTACATCCTACATATGTATATATACTCCATATGGGGAAGGACTACCAAAGCAGCAGCACAACACCTCCCCCTTTGGCTGATGGATTTAGTTCTCACCAGGGCTGATTTTTAACCAGAGATCTCCTTCCTGTCCACTCAAGCATGCAGCAGCTGCCCTGCACTCTCCTTCCTGCTCTCCCAAAGCAGGGGAAAAGTTCTTGCCCCCAAAACGGGAGCAGGACGATGTCTACTCACCTCTGTTCTGGGAAGGGCTTGGATCACCTTCAGCACATGTGTGGGGCAGCTGAGTCATTTTTATTGAGCATTTATTGAGTTTCATTCTGGGAACACATTTATCCCCCTGAACTTCCCGATGTTAAGACAATCACTGCTAAGGAGACGGCAGTTACATTCTGAAATGCTGCTCACTTCAGAGTCAGCTTCAAGCAGCAGACTCAGGAGTGAAGCTGCTCTCTGCCTCACTAGATCTGGTGATAAGCCCTGGATGGGTTTTCTCCGGTGCTGAGCACCTTCCTTCCCCTAACTCAAAAGGGAAAAGAAACACAGGGGCCAGCCTGAAAGGAGAAGTCAGCAGTGCCCTTGTAATAAATTTATGTGTATCAGCAGAGAGCAGACTATGCTGCTGATTTGAGGAATAAACTTTAAAACGCGAGGTTATGGAGAGGTATGTTTATTCGGTACCGGGAACACGAGGATATCTCGGCTATTCCTACATTCACATTTATACTCTTACAAGATTGCCCCCCCCCCGCAAGTGACAGTTACACAGCTCAGCAAAGTATTTGCCACCTTTGCAAAACACCTTCGATTTTTGCCTCACAGTTCCTGTTTTCTTGCAATCTTGCCTCTTGTAGAATCCTGTCTATTCCCATCCTGTGTTTCCATTCTGAGGTTTTCAGTGTCCTAACTTTTAAGTCCTTAACTACTTAAAGGTATGTCCATTGTTCGAGGGTGTTTTGCCAAGCTGGTGTTTTACGATGATCTTATCGGCTATCATTAACCTTATCTAGTACAAACATATGCTAACTGCCAAGTTGGTCTTTGCGACTCAGTCTCATTCAGACTTGTCAATACATTTCAAACTCTTATACAAAGCAAAGTTTAAAATACCACGAATATAATAGATACATACTAAAAGTTTCCTAGTTAAATGTGAAGTCTTACCACGTTAAAAGTATAAAACCCCTTATTCACTGCACAGCAAGTCCTTGGTGAGCTCTCAATGCTTCCCAAGTGGTTTGCAAAGCACACCAACAAGTGGATCGACAGAGGCAAATTTAACCACTTTTTCTAATAAGACAGTTGATGGAGAATGAGGCAGTGAGGCCCATAACATTTCCATCACCCTTTTGACTACCTAAGAATGTCCTTTTCCTTAATATTTAGAGAGGGTTTTGCCTTGCACTTCTTTTTACTAGGTTTCCTGTGCTTTGACAGGATCCTTCCTTTGGAAACATTTTCCCTCCCTTGGTTTCTCAAGGCTAACCATGCTTCATGGAGAAGGGATTTGGCTAGACCAGTGGAGACACTGCAGGGGCCATAAATCACCTGAGGAGGTTTGCGTGTCTCCTGTTCAGCAGCAGTGAAGCACCTGCTTTTTGGACAGAGAATAAATGCTTAGGAAGTTGCAACATGGTGAGGGCCAAGGTCCATAGGGAATAGAAGTTTCTCCACCAATGATGACCAAGACATGGTCGGGCACTTTTCTGAAAGCAAACAGCTCTAATGCAGAGCAGGTGCCACTGAACACGTAATATGTATACCTCTCGCATCCGTGTCTGCCAGACTTCGATGAATTCTGGTGAAGAGGCATTTACCAAGGAGGCATTCTGTGTCCAGGCAGGGCATTTCCAATTGGGGAGAGACAGCATTGCCAAGGTAGGGGTCAGCAATGCAAAAGTTCCTCCTTGAATAATAGGCAACCTAGAAGGGCAGCAGAGGAAAAAGATGACAAGAGAGAATGCTAGAAACTCAGCTCCACAGGGTTGAGAGGAAGGAAATCAAAATAAATTTTAAAATTATTTTGCCCATGGCCTCTGATAGTATATTTTGAAGTGTTCTATCAAGTCTCCATCACTGACCATGGGTGGGAATTATGGCCCATTGCATGCAACAACATGCAACATAAGGAAAGAGCTGAGGGTCAAACTTCAGCAATGGACGGGCACGTCAGTGCTACAGTCAAATGCTGCTACCCTCCATTAAGGAAAAACTAGTACTTCTAAGAGCTGATGAGATCACAGACCTGCACAGGGAATAACCAAAGGAAATAGCTGGAGGAGGGGAGAAGACCAAGGAATAAAGATGGTAAGGCTCTGAAGAAGAGCTCAGTGTCGACTTAGGTCCAAATCTTGCCAATATCTAGTTGCTTCCTCCATCCCCTTTTGCTGCCTCAGTTTTCTTTACAACCTGATCATGAACACATTGTCTACTCCCCACATTGCAACCATCCTCAGACAGAGGGTGGCAGAAAATGTGACCTGGCTTTTATTTCACGAGGTTTTAAAGTCAGTTCCTCTGCCATGTCTCCACTGACACTATGAAGGAATATTGTATGAAGGGATCTAGGGACACTGACTGGGTGAGACCTTGGCTCTCCCCCCATGCCACATGTCTCCTGGCTTAGAGTAACCCTGCCTTGGGGAAGCCCTCAGGCTAGCAAGGAGCTTGCACCTCCAGAGGAGCTCAGGACTGGCTTTGCACAGAACTTTAAGCTGCAGACCCATGCTCCTATGAGCTATACCAGCCTCTTCTCTTTCCACACATGAAGAAATGGAGACACAGACCTAAAAGACCTGACTGGCTTCTCTAAGTTCCACACACATTAAGCCTCCATTGCAGTGCTGGTTGTCTTAGCCGTTCTTGTAGTATGCTTGAAAGAACCAAAGCTACCTGAGGGCTGGCATAGCAACTCTGAAATAGCAAGGCAAATCTCTGAGGTGCCTCTGCTTCCTCCCTTTAGGAAGCACCCCTGGGAGGAGCCCCCAAAGCAAACTCTCCTTGTTCCAAGAGCTCTCATGGCACCTGCTCAGAAAAGCAGTGGAGCAGCAAAACAGGTGAGTGCTTTTGCAGGGCACAGATTTTCATGAAACAGAGGCATTTCCACCCTTCTCTAGAAAGCATTTGAAAACAAGAGATTGCATAACTGTAAGAGTATCATGTGTCTGTCACCTAAAACAAATACTTATGCACCTGCAATTAGTCATGCCATGCCCAACTGAAGCATGGTTGAATCCATGACTTAAAAATTAACAACAGATTTATAGATGCTGCTGCATCAGCCCTCATGCTATTGGACTGAACTCTTTCCAGGGAGGGTGGCAAGAGAGAAACCTGCAGGATTAGAGAAGGAAACGTTACACTTTGATGATCACTAGATGATGTCCATGCATTTACTAGCAGGGCTCACCATAATGGCAAGTGACCTGTATATCCTCTCAGGAGCCTCTTGGATAGTGTCTCCAGTGACTATCCATGACCTATCACTGCTTCTTCATGCTGTATAACATGGCTGAGCTGTGGGTTGCAGTGGGTCAACTTTTCCCTCAGCTACAGCTTTTGGAGGGCTGCTTCTGAATCGCATCCACTCCTGATGGGAACCCCCACAACTTCATGGCCAGTTCCTATCTTTTTGCTCATGTGCCAACATTGTCTTTCAGCCAAAGTGGCTTCTGCCCACCCATTCCCCTCCAGCTTCTCTCACAGCCTAGTTGCTGGCTGCAGCTGTACCCCTGAGCTGTCACTTGGCCACACTAACAAGGCTAGCCTCTGTAAGACAAACAACCTAATCTTCCTTCTCCATGACACGTTAATAGATCATCTCCACACCTCTTCTCCTCTGAATTAGTCTTAAATACAGATACTGGGAATTATGCAGAGCACTTAACCGAGGGCTCCCCAGAGCCTCAGAGAGTAGCACTGAAGTTTTCCAGGGAAAAGCATCCCTCAAAACTCATTATTTACCACTTTTCTGGCTGTCTTGTTCATGAATTATGATCATCAACGACAACAGGGCTTCAGAAAAAGGAGAAAAAAATTATTGGCCTCCAACTGTCTTTTCAGGCTTACCTTGCCTCTGACCACATAGCAGGCTACCCCACCTTTGTAGAAGGAATGTCCTCATACCTTATAGCTGGGGTCAGCAACAAAGCAACTGCACCCTCAGCATGGAATAAACCATTCAAGCTTACCCTACAGAAACAACTCCTTACCACTTTATCTGTCCTTCCTCATTTAGCTATCCAGCCATGAAAGAGGTTCCCAGATACTCTTTCATCCTTGGCTAACAGCAAGCAGGGAACGTCACAGCTCTCAGGTATTCACCAAGGCATTTGGAGGGTGCCTGGGAAAACTCCAGCTTGAATCACACTAGCAGTCACAGCCATGGTAATATATTCCAGCCTGAATTTAGCTGAAGAACCAGACTCTCTCTTTTTTGTGGTCAGGGTTCCTGCTTGCTCCAATGTAGAAGGGGAGCACACTCCGGGAAGTTTGTCTACAGCCACTTTTTAAGACAGAGACAGATGGAAAAGTTTCAGTGCTGAAATAAACAGGAGGAGTAAAAACATTTTGTGGAGCTGGTGGTTGAGCAGTGATTTGCAGGCAAAAGTTTTAACCAGGTCCCTCAGATTCAGAAGCCAAAGAATGTGTAATTTTTGTCTTTGCAGTGAAAAATACAGGTTCCCACCATACTGGAGGAAAAAACAGCCTGTGTGAAAAGAGAGGCAGAACAGAGTTATGACAAGGGGAATAGAAGAAGTTTTGCAAGGTCAGCAAAGATACAGGGTCTTTCTGGAAAGGAGTCATGTCTCTCATTAAGGGCTTCATTTTCTGGGAACTGAATGGCAACTCCATGGTCATCTCACTACTGTCTCTTAAACATCTCACGAGCAAAGAGAATTTACCTTGCTTACATTCAGATTATGCCTCAAATCCTTGAGCATGGGAAGTGGCACCACATAATAGGACATGCTGCAGAGCTCCTTCCTGAGTCCCTAAGCAACACCAGATGGATTTCAATTTCCGCTCATTACCCCTCCCCTAGAGTTTCCTATGGAATCTGTGCTCCCTTGATCCCAGGCCCAGATTAGAAGGTTCCTGCCTCAGCTGAATGCTCCTTGGGGTAAGGAACAAGCAGATACCTTTCACTGTATGTTTCAATGTTTTATTATCATGGGGACAGATTCCTTATAAGCACAAGAAAAAGTGTACAAAGTATCAGGAAATGCAAAAGTAAGAACAGGGAGATAGTTCTCACATACAGTGATTTCAGGTGCTTTGGCATCTGCCCTGATTGCCAAAGGGTAGCAAATAACTCTGATAGATAAACTCTACAGCAGGGTGATGGACAGGCACACATAAATTGCTCAGCATGCAGTAATTGCTCACATGTCCCAGTTCTTGTATTTGACCTACCTGACCCCAAAGAGGACTTGCAGTAGGGTGCAAATTCCTGAGACAAAGAAGATGGTGCTGATCAGGTGGCTCTGGGTGAGTAGGTCATGCTGCAGGCAAAGCTCTTTGGAGAGGATCAGCGGGATAGCTACAAGACCTCCCATTGCTGTCAGGAAGTGCTAGGAGCCACAGAGAAAGATTGGGTGAAGAAGGACACCTAATATAGAAGGTTCCATATTATTACCATGTTGTTGAGAGAAATCTGAAAGTAATTGACAGATTTGTGTTTGGGCAGTACTAGTATTACCCATTCTCTCTTTTCTTTTTGGCATCCTTAATTCTTCATTGGGGGGCTGTTGCAAAGCAACTACAAGACTTGCATTGCATCCACTCAAATTTGGTGGCTTGGGTGGTTTAGCATGCCTGGGCATGGACCAGCCAAAGCAGTGCCCTTCTGCTTAGTTTTTGTTGCCATAGGAAGGCAGAAGTTCAGAAGCCCTTATACAGCTGTCTACCTTCAGCCAAGGTACACAACCTCTTGTTATTAAATACTTGGCTACAGCCTCAGACTCTGACTTACTGTTTGCAGTTCAAATGGTGTAATGTAGCTGTGGGCACAAGAATAATAGTCAGTGCTCAAGATGTGGTGGGAAGGATTTGAGCTCACCAAGATCTAGCTTCACAGCTCCAGTCTTGTCCAGTGAAGGTAAAGCACTCCTAAATTCAGGTTTTACCCCCAATAACTAGCTGAACAGCCATGAAACTTCCACCCACTCCCAGTCTTCACCGGCTCCCCTGTCACACCTGAATGCCCAGCAGGATACACAGATACCAGGGAGGCACATCTGTGACAGTGTAAGCAAGCTTGATCCCATCATGGCCAGTGCCCCCACGTTCCTCTGGACCCCGGGCAGCGTGATCTGGTGAAGAGCAGTAGTGGCTCCCATCTTCACCCTGGGCACCAGGAGAGACCCCTTGTTAGCCACAGCCCTGCAGGCACCCAGCAGCCATGTCTTTTGCAGCCACACTTCACATTTGGCAGGAATACCTCCTATGTAGTGTTCAAGGATGCCAGGATAGTTAAAAAAAATAAAAGATCAATGAGGGGAAATTAAAACAGAGGTACAAAACACCTATGGAAGAAAATGTATATGCACATGCATGTCTAGGCCTGAAGAAACATCAGAGGGTGACTCAGCCTCAAAGGGACATCTGGAAAGTGTGTTAGTATCATTAAAGTCTAGCTCAGGATCAAGAAACTGCAAGCAGGAGCAAGGAAGAGAGTGCAGTGGGTTCACCAGTGAAAGCTACACTGTCTTCTGGTCTCTGCCGCTCCTGAAAATTCCATCTAAATAGCATTTTTAATAAAATACCATAAAACATCTGGCTGCCACTAATTACTGAGTAGAAACATGTTTTATATTTCATTTCCTTGGTTTCCTCTTTCCAATCCCCTTACACTCACCAATATTCTGCCTCAATAAACACATTTGCCTTTTGCCTTACTACAAAGCCACACTCCTGCAGAGGAACTGGATGAAACACAGGGACACCCAGTGGATGGAAAAACCCCATAACCATTCCAAAGGAGCCAACTGAAATTGCTCCCCAGGAAAGCTCAGATCCCCTCAGCAAGCAGCCAGAAGCCTCTGGGCTCCTCAGGTTGCTGTATGCCTTTCAGAGTTTACTTATATAAAGATGCATTTTGCCAAGAAAAGCAAAATACTGCTTTGCTTCAGTTGCCATGGGCTTTAAGTTTAATAAATGCTCCTGGTTGTTCACTCCTCCTTCCGGCCCACCAAGTCCTGCACACACTTGTGAACACACATTGCCCGGGCACACACACACCCCATGTGCACCCACACACCCCCACACACCTGTGTGTACACACACACATCTGCATGCATATGCATAAAGTGGAGGGAGGCTGCCTGGGAAACCGCAATGCTTTGACCCAAATGCAAAAGCTAATTAATATCCCAAACCAGCTGTTTCATCAATGCATCTCCAAGCAGAAAGTTCTCAGCATGCTGGCAGCAGAGGGCTTTTCTGGGTTGGAATGCCCAGCTCCATCAGGCACAGACAAAAACCTGGTGTCAGAAGAAGTTCAACCAGTTTATCAGAACAAAATTCATTTTTCTTTTTTTATCCTCTAAATCCTGCTGGAACCTGAAGACAACCTGACCAGACTCCTGGCCACCTATTGATGAAGGCAAACAGCTAGTGCTGTGGTCAGAGAATAGGGATGTAAAATTAACGTTACATTCTGCTGTAAATTTTGCAGGTGTGGTATTTCAATATCATCATTTGCCTGAAACCTCCAGGTTTCCCTTCCCATGGCTGAGCCTCCAAAGTCCCATTTTAGATCGTGCTATTGAAAACAGGCCGTGTAATACCTTTAAAACACTGTTAAGGAATATTGGACTGAAACTGCCTGGATCTAATTGCTTAGCATTGATAGCTAAATTTGCTGAAGCTGTGGGCTGCAAGCTAGGAACTTGCACACAAATGTGTTGAACTTACATCTAACTCCATGGAATGAGGGCCTCGAGAGCCAATTCAAGTTGGAAAATAAGAAAGCTATAACCATCAGCAGAAACCCTACCTCAGAGATAAGGGGGAAAAATTGAATACCTGGAGTCAACAAAGAGACAAAATAAGAAGACATCAGACCTCTATCTTGTTACTGATCTGAACTGTTGTGTGAAGGGTCAGGAACACAGATCATACGGGTATAATCACCCATGAATTTCTTCGTTCAAGGTCCCTCCCCAGAGGCACCCAGCTCAAGCTGGTTTTACCACAGTATCATTCAAATAAACTACCTTAATGGACCTAATGCCTGAGACAAACACGGTGTATGTATTTATCCAGCCTAGGCAAACAATGACTATTACAGATACGTACATAAAAACAAATAGGTAAAGGCAGAGTTAATTCCAACTGAACTCAGGCATGAACTTCAAGAGCAAAAGGCATTCCTTAATAACTCCCTGTGGAGACATTTCATTTCAGAACAAGACAGCCTGAGCCATGGATTAACAAATGTACAACAACATGCTTAAGATTGCCCATGCACAGAGTTATTTGGGGACAGCTACTCCTGAAAAACACCATGGGTAGACAAATGCTAAGCTAGGCAGACAGCAGTAAGCTCCTTTCTTTTCATTGCAATTTTCCCAGTGTTAACCAGGAGGCATATTCCAGTCAGGCAGAGCCTGTGCCAACAAGAGTCCTGCATGATCATCACATGAGAGCCTGATCCTCCCTAGGAGCTAAAGGGGAGTAAGTGAGCAGGGCTCAGCAGGGGAAGGATGGAGTGGAGATAACAAGATGAGACAGGACCAGAGGCAATAAACTCAAACTGAAACAGAGGAGATTCCATTTTAACATCAGAAAACACTTTTGCACTGTAAGGGTGGCCAAATACTGCACAGGTTGCCTAGAGAGGTTGTGGATTCTCCATCCTCAGAGATATTAAAAAACTGTCTAGACACAGTCCTGGGAAGCTGGTTCTGGCTGACCCTGCTTGAGCAAGGGATTTGGAGAGGCTGACCTTCAGAGATCCCTTCCACCTTTAAGGTGCTGAAATGCTGGCAGGAGGACAAGGCAGGAGCAGGGAAAGGAATCTGCTTTTGAGGGTTCTCTTCCCAGCTGCTCCCATGAATCTAGGGGACCAGGACACCTTCCATGTGCCTCAGGCTCCAGGCACAGCATCAGGTCCTCAACCACATCTTAAACAAGTGTATCAGGAAGACAGTCAGAAATTAAACTTCTTGAACTACAAGTCCCTTGTCTTCTACTTTCTTGGGTAATTCAAATGAGAAGAAGACACAAGCTGGATATGCGTTATGGCAGAGCAAGTAGAGAGAGAGATCCTATTAAAAATAATTAACAAAAACCTGCTGGCTCTGAGCACTACCCTGAGCCTCTGCCCACAACTGCGATAGCAGCCCACATCTACAGCTCACAGCAAGGTCACCCAGAAATACCCAAGAAATGTGGGACTTGTACACTGGGAGGTTAAATGCCTCCTCCAAGGTCCCCCAGATAGGTGGTCTGTACCAAGGTAACAAGATGGTTGCAGGACCCCACTTCTCTACACCTGCTGACAGAAACATAAGCAGGTTTTTTTAATTTATAATGGAGGTGACCCTTGCTCTGAGATAGGAAGAGGCTGCTGTGCCCCAGTCCCTTGCCCTATGGCTGTTATAGCTGCCAGCATCCCCAATGCACTGTACACTTCTTGATGAGCATCTTGTTTATGGATTTTATTACCTTGCTATAACTCTACAGGTGCCTTTCCTCACTGACTCCCAAACCCTTTTTTCACCCGCCTTTCTGAAAATTTACCCCACGGGAAATAGGTGCAGAAGACAAAGAAACACATCCTTCACTGGGCTAAATTTCTATTGTAATTTTACTAATTAACATGCAAAACGCTGTACACAATCACACAGCCACAAGGACCCGCAAGCTCACTTGCTTTTTAGTACAGACGCACTCATGCTGCCATTCATCTATACTATTGTTTTAGAGAAAAGAAGTTAAAAGAGTGCCAGAAAGTAGAAAGTATGTTGAGTCTGCAGCAGCAGCCAGCACCAGCAAGGAAATTATTCAATGAGAGCCAAAACAAATTTCACCACACACTAGAATCCTTGCAGCTAACCAGCCCCCAGCTTTCCCTTTCTCCTCCTTTCACAGGGCTAGCACCTGTTTATGCAAGAATTACCCTTCAGAGAGCAGACTCACCACAAAGCTGGGGTTATCTAGCCCATTGAAATCTTTGTCTGTGGAGGGGGTCATGCCTTCCACTTGCCTTCACCGGCTGCCTTGAAAAAGAAAGACTAGTCAGAAGTGTAAAGCCTCCCAAATTCCCACTCCTCCCAGTCAAAACAACCCTAAAGAAAATGGGTGAGACCATGCAGAAGCTGGACTCTCGGAGCCAAGCAGTGCTCAGTCCTAACTATTCATGTGAGTTGTATTGCAGAAGCGTTTCCTGTCCTTTGGCTTATATAAGTGACTCCTTCTCTTCAGCTGATTAGAGGATCGGCATTCAAATGAAACTGGAGAGCAGCCCTTTCCTGTAATGAGTGAATTGGTAACTGCTGGCAGAAAACTTTTCATCCATAGGTAAGAATGATAAAGGGTATCAGAGAGGTATCCTGGCACAGGCTTGAAAAAACCTGGTTGCTTCAGTAGTGTTTCAACAACTTTTTGGTATGGGTTCCATCTCTTTGAAGATCATTGTCCTCATCTTTAGGAAATTCAACTTCTAGATAGTTTCACTTATTTCATAAGTAAACTACTGTGTATTTTGGCCTAGGTACAAAAATCATCATCTTGTATGATACTCCTATTACAGGACAAAAAAATTGAGGCTTTTATGGGGAACTTACTTAAGGCAGCAACCAAAGAACAAGTGTTGAGATGTATTAGTTGTTTAGTGCAAATGAATTTTAAATAAAATGAGTCAGATTTACAATAGTGTGTGATTTAGAATGCATTTTGCTTAGCTTTACTTGCTTAGCATGAAGAGCTAGGTATACTGGAGCCTTGGGCCATAAGCCATGGATTTTCACCAAGATATGCTTTGGGCACGGGGGAGCAAAGGGAGCTGTTTCTGAGCCCCCTCTGACTCGGGAGACTCCCCGCCACCCTGAGAATCCGTGGGGTCGCCATGACCGCGCGCTCACAGCCCAAAACCCGCGCTGCTGCTCCCACCCCTTCCCCAGCCCTGGTGCTTGCGCCCGCCGCACACTGCCCAGCCCATGCACCGCGTGCTGGCCCCGCAGCGCCACGTGGAGCGGGTGGGTTCAGCTGTGGCAGCAGAGTAAGCAAGTCCCTCTGGCCACCGCGACTAGCCTCACTTTCCTGGGGCACTTCCCTTCCCTGTCTGTAGCCATGGAAACAGTAACACGCACCCGGTGGGGGTCAGTTCCCCAGCTGCGCTTAGAGTAACAGGGGACAGCGTGACTCATGGCCCTCCCTGTGGGGCCGAGCCGGCACCGCCCCTCGGCGGAGCAGAGGCACTGCGCATGTGTCAGCCGGATAAAATCACAAATCCTTGAATCAAAACTGCGATAAATTCACCTCGCAAATGGGCGGGGTCGTAATGCAGAGATCGCAATGCAGCAGGGATTCACTGTAGTTCCAAGCCCTCTGCCATGGACAGGGACACCTTTCACTAGGCCAGGTTGCTCCAAGCCCCATTGAATCTCGCCTTGAACACCTCCAGGGCTGGACCATCCACAGTTTCTCTGGGCATCCGCAACTTCTCTGTAGTTCAGAGTTCAGTACTGGAATTAATAGTGAAGTCATCTTCTGCAGGAAAGTTCTGCGCCAGTCACTAGGGGGACCTGGGTGAGCCTGGTGGCTTTTAGTCATGCCCTGCTGAAGTGCACAGCCACTATTTCCTGTGAGAAATAGGATATCATCTAGTAAGTGCAACCGATGCAACACACTGGAAGTACCTTGGGTATGCAACAGAGTTTCCTGGCAGCAATGTTTGATTAAAACACAAGGAACTAAACATGGTCAAAGTAAATCCCTTTAATAGTCAGAGTTCATTCCTTTGTATTTTTGTACCAGGATCTCTATGGCACAGCCAGAAAGCAAGTGCAGAGCCCTAGACAGAGGGCTGCTGCTTCACGTTCCCCATCCCATATCTCTCGGTTGCCTTTTGTCCTCAAAAGGACCTGACGTATAAAGACAACTGAAGCACTGAGGCACACACCTACGTTCCCATTGATAATTCCCAGTGTTAAAAAAGAGACAGTGTCTCAAGGAAACTGCACAGGCTGCAGAGAGACAGCAACACCCACCCAGCTGGGTGCATCGCATAAGCTTACCAGGCTCTTTTCTGGCAAGACCCCTGCAGTCACACAGCTCTTGTAGCCAAGTCTCTCCTGAGCCAGTCCCTTCATGACCCTGCCACGGTTCATGCAGCCGCACCACAGCCCTGCCCTGGTGTTACAACCCACCCCTGAGGCAGGGTAACTGAGGTTCTTGTTAACAGATCCCTTAGGGTGGATTAGAGGGAAAGTACACTGAATATATGTGTGTGTGTATGGTAGGTTTATTTTAGAACAATTTGGCTGCAATGGAAAGGGAGTATGTAGCCATTTTGGTTATTACCTTTAGAAATATATAACAATATAAAAGTATAGGAA
This sequence comes from Pitta sordida, assembly GCA_013390025.1. Classification (NCBI taxonomy): domain Eukaryota; kingdom Metazoa; phylum Chordata; class Aves; order Passeriformes; family Pittidae; genus Pitta; species Pitta sordida. The sequence continues at coordinate 69,020 of WEKX01021789.1, forward strand.
AATAAACAAAGAGAAAGAAAGGATAAGATTAAATAGTGGAGAGGAATGATATCACCACCTGTGGATCCAGAGACAAGNACACTGCCCAGCCCATGCACCGCGTGCTGGCCCCGCAGCGCCACGTGGAGCGGGTGGGTTCAGCTGTGGCAGCAGAGTAAGCAAGTCCCTCTGGCCACCGCGACTAGCCTCACTTTCCTGGGGCACTTCCCTTCCCTGTCTGTAGCCATGGAAACAGTAACACGCACCCGGTGGGGGTCAGTTCCCCAGCTGCGCTTAGAGTAACAGGGGACAGCGTGACTCATGGCCCTCCCTGTGGGGCCGAGCCGGCACCGCCCCT